>JAGFBZ010001068.1:0-135000 GCA_018398805.1 Hirundichthys speculiger
GACCAAAGCGGGGATCGTTAGTCCATTGGTCTGGATCTGACTGGAGATCTGGAAAAGGAGGACCAAAGATTGGAGGATCGTTAGTCCTTGGTCTGGATCTGACCTGGAGATCTGGACCAAAGGACCAAAGATCTGTGGAGGATCATTAGTCCCATTGGTCTGGATCTGACCTGGAGATCTGGACCAAAGGACCAAAGACGTTGGAGGATCGTTAGTCCATTGGTCTGGATCTGATCTGGAGATCTGGACCAAAGGACCAAAGGTGGAGGATCATTAGTCCATTGGTCTGGATCTGAGGATCTGGACCAAGGACCAAAGATGTGGAGGATCATTAGTCCATTGGTCATTAGTCCATTGGTCTGATCTGACCTGGAGATCTGGACCAAAGGACCAAAGACGTGGAGGCTCGTTAGTCCATTGGTCTGGATCTGATCTGGAGATCTGGACCAAAGGACCAAAGATGTGGAGGATCATTAGTCCATTGGTCTGGATCTGACCTGGATCTGGACCAAAGGACCAAAGATGGAGGATCAGTCCATTGGTCTGGATCTGACCTGGAGATCTGGACCAAAGGACCAAAGATGTGGAGGATCATTAGTCCATTGGTCTGGATCTGACCTGGAGATCTGGACCAAAGGACCAAAGACGTGGAGGATCGTTAGTCCATTGGTCTGGATCTGATCTGGAGATCTGGACCAAAGGACCAAAGACGTGGAGGATCGTTAGTCCATTGGTCTGGATCTGATCTGGAGATCTGGACCAAAGGACCAAAGACGTGGAGGATCGTTAGTCCATTGGTCTGGATCTGATTGGAGATCTGACCAAAGGACCATGGACCAAAGATCTGGAGGATCCATTGGTCTGGATCTGACCTGGAGATCTGGACCAAAGGACCAAAGACGTGGAGGATCGTTAGTCCATTGGTCTGGATCTGATCTGGAGATCTGGACCAAAGGACCAAAGATGTGGAGGATCATTAGTCCATTGGTCTGGATCTGGGAGATCTGGACCAAAGGACCAAAGATGTGGAGGATCATTAGTCCATTGGTCTGGATCTGACTGGAGATCTGGACCAAAGGACCAAAGACGTGGAGGATCATTAGTCCATTGGTCTGGATCTGACCTGGAGATCTGGACCAAAGGACCAAGATGTGGAGGATCATTGATGACCAATGGACAATGGACCAAAGTCCATGGTCTGGATCTGACCTGGAGATCTGGACCAAAGGACCAAAGATGTGGAGGATCGTTAGTCCATTGGTCTGGATCTGACCTGGAGATCTGGACCAAAGGACCAAAGACGTGGAGGATCGTTAGTCCATTGGTCTGGATCTGACCTGGAGATCTGGACCAAAGGACCAAAGACGTGGAGGATCATTATCCATGGATCTGACCTGGAGATCTGGACCAAAGGACCAAAGACGTGGAGGATCGTTAGTCCACTGGTCTGGATCTGGGATCTGGAGAATCGGACCAAAGGACCAAAGATGTGGAGGATCATTAGTCCATTGGTCTGGATCTGACCTGGAGATCTGGACCAAAGGACCAAAGACGTGGAGGATCATTAGTCCATTGGTCTGGATCTGATCTGGAGATCTGGACCAAAGGACCGGACCAAAGATCTGGAGGATCATTAGTCCATTGGTCTATCTGGGAGATCTGGACCAAAGGACCAAGTGGAGGATTAGTCCATTGGTCTGGATCTGATCTGGAGATCTGGACCAAAGGACCAAAGATGTGGAGGATCATTAGTCCATTGGTCTGGATCTGACCTGGAGATCTGGACCAAAGGACCAAAGACGTGGAGGATCGTTAGTCCATTGGTCTGGATCTGACCTGGAGATCTGGACCAAAGGACCAAAGACGTGGAGGATCATTAGTCCATTGGTCTGGATCTGACCTGGAGATCTGGACCAAAGGATCAAAGACGTGGAGGATCGTTAGTCCATTGGTCTGGATCTGATCTGGAGATCTGGACCAAAGGACCAAAGATGTGGAGGAACATTAGTCCATTGGTCTGGATCTGATCTGGACCAAAGGACCAAAGATGTGGAGGATCATTAGTCCATTGGTCTGGATCTGACCTGGAGATCTGGACCAAAGGACCAAAGATGTGGAGGATCATTAGTCCATTGGTCTGGATCTGACCTGGAGATCTGGACCAAAGGACCAAAGACGTGGAGGATCGTTAGTCCATTGGTCTGGATCTGACCTGGAGATCTGGACCAAAGGACCAAAGACGTGGAGGATCGTTATTCCACTGGTCTGGACCTGATCTGGAGATCTGGACCAAAGGACCAAAGATGTGGAGAATCGTTAGTCCACTGGTCTGGATCTGATGTGGAGATCCGGACCAAAGGACAAATGGACCAAAGATCTGGAGGATCATTAGTCCATTGGTCTGGATCTGACCTGGAGATCTGGACCAAAGGACCAAAGATGTGGAGGATCATTAGTCTATTGGTCTGAATCTGATCTGGAGATCTGGACCAAAGGACCAAAGATGTGGAGGAACATTAGTCCATTGGTCTGGATCTGATCTGGACCAAAGGACCAAAGATGTGGAGGATCATTAGTCCATTGGTCTGGATCTGACCTGGAGATCTGGACCAAAGGACCAAAGATGTGGAGGATCATTAGTCCATTGGTCTGGATCTGACCTGGAGATCTGGACCAAAGGACCAAAGACGTGGAGGATCGTTAGTCCATTGGTCTGGATCTGACCTGGAGATCTGGACCAAAGGACCAAAGACGTGGAGGATCGTTAGTCCACTGGTCTGGACCTGATCTGGAGATCTGGACCAAAGGACCAAAGATGTGGAGAATCGTTAGTCCACTGGTCTGGATCTGATGTGGAGATCCAGACCAAAGGACAAAATGGACCAAAGATGTGGAGGATCATTAGTCCATTGGTCTGGATCTGACCTGGAGATCTGGACCAAAGGACGAAAGACGTGGAGGATCATTAGTCCATTGGTCTGGATCTGATCTGGAGATCTGGACCAAAGGACCGATGGACCAAAGATCTGGAGGATCATTAGTCCATTGGTCTGGATCTGACCTGGAGATCTGGACCAAAGGACCAAAGATGTGGAGGATAGTTAGTCCATTGGTCTGGATGTGATCTGGAGATCTGGACCAAAGGACCAAAGATGTGGAGGATCATTAGTCCATTGGTCTGGATCTGACCTGGAGATCTGGACCAAAGGACCAAAGACGTGGAGGATCGTTAGTCCATTGGTCTGGATCTGACCTGGAGATCTGGACCAAAGGACCAAAGACCTGGAGGATCATTAGTCCATTGGTCTGGATCTGATCTGGAGATCTGGACCAAAGGACCGATGGACCAAAGATCTGGAGGATCATTAGTTCATTGGTCTGGATCTGACCTGGAGATCTGGACCAAAGGACCAAAGACGTGGAGGATCGTTAGTCCACTAGTCTTGATCTGATCTGGAGATCTGGACAAAAGGACCAAAGACGTGGAGGATCGTTAGTCCATTGGTCTGGATCTGATCTGGAGATCTGGACCAAAGGACCAATGGACCAAAGATCTGGAGGATCATTAGTCCATTGGTCTGGATCTGACCTGGAGATCTGGACCAAAGGACCAAAGATGTGGAGGATCATTAGTCCATTGGTCTGGATCTGACCTGGAGATCTGGACCAAAGGATCAAAGACGTGGAGGATCGTTAGTCCATTGGTCTGGATCTGATCTGGAGATCTGAACCAAAGGACGAATGGACCAAAGATGTGGAGGATCATTAGTCCATTGGTCTGGATCTGACCTGGAGATCTGGACCAAAGGACGAAAGACGTGGAGGATCATTAGTCCATTGGTCTGGATCTGATCTGGAGATCTGGACCAAAGGACCAATGGACCAAAGATCTGGAGGATCATTAGTCCATTGGTCTGGATCTGACCTGGAGATCTGGACCAAAGGACCAAAGATGTGGAGGATAGTTAGTCCATTGGTCTGGATGTGATCTGGAGATCTGGACCAAAGGACCAAAGATGTGGAGGATCATTAGTCCATTGGTCTGGATCTGACCTGGAGATCTGGACCAAAGAACCAAAGACGTGGAGGATCGTTAGTCCACTGGTCTGGATCTGATCTGGAGATCTGGACAAAAGGACCAAAGACGTGGAGGATCGTTAGTCCATTGGTCTGGATCTGATCTGGAGATCTGGACCAAAGGACCAATGGACCAAAGATCTGGAGGATCATTAGTCTATTGGTCTGGATCTGACCTGGAGATCTGGACCAAAGGACCAAAGATGTGGAGGATCATTAGTCCATTGGTCTGGATCTGACCTGGAGATCTGGACCAAAGGACCAAAGACGTGGAGGATCGTTAGTCCATTGGTCTGGATCTGATCTGGAAATCTGAACCAAAGGATGAATGGACCAAAGATGTGGAGGATCATTAGTCCATTAGTCTGGATCTGACCTGGAGATCTGGACCAAAGGACCAAAGACGTGGAGGATCGTTAGTCCATTGGTCAGGATCTGATCTGGAGATCTGAAGCGAAGGATGAATGGACCAAAGATGTGGAGGATCATTAGTCCATTGGTCTGGATCTGACCTGGAGATCTGGACCAAAGGACCAAAGACGTGGAGGATCGTTAGTCCATTGGTCTGGATCTGACCTGGAGATCTGGACCAAAGGACCAAAGACGTGGAGGATCGTTAGTCCATTGGTCTGGATCTGATCTGGAGATCTGGACCAAAGGACCAAAGATGTGGAGGATCGTTAGTCCATTGGTCTGGATCTGATGTGGAGATCCGGACCAAAGGACAATGGACCAAAGATCTGGAGGATCATTAGTCCATTGGTCTGGATCTGACCTGGAGATCTGGACCAAAGGACCAAAGATGTGGAGGATCATTAGTCCATTGGTCTGAATCTGACCTGGAGATCTGAACCAAAGGACCAAAGACGTGGAGGATCGTTAGTCCATTGGTCTGGATCTGATCTGGAGATCTGGAGCAAAGGACCAAAGATGTGGAGGATCATTAGTCCATTGGTCTGGATCTGACCTGGAGATCTGAACCAAAGGACCAAAGATGTGGAGGATCGTTAGTCCATTGGTCTGGATCTGATCTGGAGATCTGGAGCAAAGGACCAAAGATGTGGAGGATCGTTAGTCCATTGGTCTGGATCTGATCTGGAGATCTGGAGCAAAGGACCAAAGATGTGGAGGATCATTAGTCCATTGGTCTGGATCTGACCTGGAGATCTGGACCAAAGGACCAAAGACGTGGAGGATCGTTAGTCCATTGGTCTGGATCTGACCTGGAGATCTGGACCAAAGGACCAAAGACGTGGAGGATCATTAGTTTATTGTTATGGATCTGACCTGGAGATCTTGACCAAAGGACCAAAGATGTGGAGGATCGTTAGTCCATTGGTCCGGATCTGATCTGGAGATCTGGACCGAAGGACCAATGGACCAAAGATCTGGAGGATAATTAGTCCATAGGTCTGGATTTGACCTGGAGATCTGCACCAAAGGAACAAAGATGTGGAGGATCATTAGTCCGTTGGTCTGGATCTGACCTGGAAATCTGGACCAAAGGACCAAAGACGTGGAGGATCGTTAGTCCATTGGTCTGGATCTGACCTGGAGATCTGGACCAAAGGACCAAAGACGTGGAGGATCGTTAGTCCACTGGTCTGGATCTGATCTGGAGATCTGGACCAAAGGACCAAAGACGTGGAGGATCATTAGTCCATTGGTCTGTATCTGACTTCGAGATCTGGACCAAAGGACCAAAGATGTTGAGGATAGTTAGTCCAATGGTCTGGATCTGATCTGGAGATCTGGACGAAGGGACCAAAGATGTGGAGGATCATTAGTCCATTGGTCTGGATCTGACCTGGAGATCTGGACCAAAGGACGAAAGACGTGGAGAATCATTAGTCCATTGGTCTGGATCTGATCTGGAGATCTGGACCAAAGGACCGATGGACCAAAGATCTGGAGGATCATTAGTCCATTGGTCTGGATCTGACCTGGAGATCTGGACCAAAGGACCAAAGATGTGGAGGATAGTTAGTCCATTGGTCTGGATGTGATCTGGAGATCTGGACCAAAGGACCAAAGATGTGGAGGATCGTTAGTCCATTGGTCTGGATCTGATCTGGAGATCTGGACCAAAGGACCAATGGACCAAAGATCTGGAGGATCATTAGTCTATTGGTCTAGATCTGACCTGGAGATCTGGACCAAAGGAGCAAAGATGTGGTGGAACATTAGTCCATTGGTCTGGATCTGATCTGGACCAAAGGACCAAAGATGTGGAGGATCATTAGTCCATTGGTCTTGATCTGACCTGGAGATCTGGACCAAAGAACCAAAGACGTGGAGGATCGTTAGTCCACTGGTCTGGATCTGATCTGGAGATCTGGACCAAAGGACCAAAGATGTGGAGGATCATTAGTCCATTGATCTGGATCTGACCTGGAGATCTGGACCAAAGGACCAAAGATGTGGAGGATCATTAGTCCATTGGTCTGGATCTGACCTGGATATCTGGACCAAAGGACCAAAGATGTGGAGGATCATTAGTCCATTGGTCTGGATCTGACCTGGAGATCTGGACCAAAGGACCAAAGATGTGGAGGATCGTTAGTCCATTGGTCTTGATCTGATCTGGAGATCTGAACCAAAGGATGAATGGACCAAAGATCTGGAGGATCATTAGTCCATTGGTCTGGATCTGACCTGGAGATCTGGACCAAAGGACCAAAGACGTGGAGGATCGTTAGTCCATTGGTCAGGATCTGATCTGGAGATCTGAACCGAAGGATGAATGGACCAAAGATGTGGAGGATCATTAGTCCATTGGTCTGATCTGACCTGGAGATCTGGACCAAAGGACCAAAGACGTGGAGGATCGTTAGTCCATTGGTCTGGATCTGACCTTGAGATCTGGACCAAAGGATCAAAGACGTGGAGGATCGTTAGTCCATTGGTCTGGATCTGACCTGGAGATCTGGACCAAAGGACCAAAGACGTGGAGGATCGTTAGTCCATTGGTCTGGATCTGACCTGGAGATCTGGACCAAAGGACCAAAGACCTGGAGGATCATTAGTCCATTGGTCTGGATCTGATCTGGAGATCTGGACCAAAGGACCGATGGACCAAAGATCTGGAGGATCATTAGTCCATTGGTCTGGATCTGACCTGGAGATCTGGACCAAAGGAACAAAGATGTGGAGGATCGTTAGTCCATTGGTCTGGATCTGACCTGGAGATCTGGACCAAAGGACCAAAGATGTGGAGGATAGTTAGTCCATTGGTCTGGATCTGATCTGGAGATCTGGACCAAAGGACCAAAGATGTGGAGGATCGTTAGTCCATTGGTCTGGATCTGATCTGGAGATCTGGACCAAAGGACCAATGGACCAAAGATCTGGAGGATCATTAGTCTATTGGTCTAGATCTGACCTGGAGATCTGGACCAAAGGAGCAAAGATGTGGTGGAACATTAGTCCATTGGTCTGGATCTGATCTGGACCAAAGGACCAAAGATGTGGAGGATCATTAGTCCATTGGTCTTGATCTGACCTGGAGATCTGGACCAAAGGACCAAAGACGTGGAGGATCGTTAGTCCATTGGTCTGGATCTGATCTGGAGATCTGGACCAAAGGACCAAAGATGTGGAGGATCATTAGTCCATTGGTCTGGATCTGACCTGGAGATCTGGACCAAAGGACCAAAGATGTGGAGGATCATTAGTCCATTGGTCTGGATCTGACCTGGAGATCTGGACCAAAGGACCAAAGATGTGGAGGATCATTAGTCCATTGGTCTGGATCTGACCTGGAGATCTGGACCAAAGGACCGATGGACCAAAGATCTGGAGGATCATTAGTTCATTGGTCTGGATCTGACCTGGAGATCTGGACCAAAGGACCAAAGACGTGGAGGATCGTTAGTCCAATAGTCTTGATCTGATCTGGAGATCTGGACAAAAGGACCAAAGACGTGGAGGATCGTTAGTCCATTGGTCTGGATCTGATCTGGAGATCTGGACCAAAGGACCAATGGACCAAAGATCTGGAGGATCATTAGTCCATTGGTCTGGATCTGACCTGGAGATCTGGACCAAAGGACCAAAGATGTGGAGGATCATTAGTCCATTGGTCTGGATCTGACCTGGAGATCTGGACCAAAGGACCAAAGACGTGGAGGATCGTTAGTCCATTGGTCTGGATCTGATCTGGAGATCTGGACCAAGGGACCAAAGATGTGGAGGATCATTAGTCCATTGGTCTGGATCTGACCTGGAGATCTGGACCAAAGGACGAAAGACGTGGAGAATCATTAGTCCATTGGTCTGGATCTGATCTGGAGATCTGGACCAAAGGACCAAAGACGTGGAGGATCGTTAGTCCATTGGTCTGGATCTGATCTGGAGATCTGGACCAAAGGACCAATGGACCAAAGATCTGGAGGATCATTAGTCCATTGGTCTGGATCTGACCTGGAGATCTGGACCAAAGGACCAAAGATGTGGAGGATCATTAGTCCATTGGTCTGGATCTGACCTGGAGATCTGGACCAAAGGACCAAAGACGTGGAGGATCGTTAGTCCATTGGTCTGGATCTGATCTGGAGATCTGGACGAAGGGACCAAAGATGTGGAGGATCATTAGTCCATTGGTCTGGATCTGACCTGGAGATCTGGACCAAAGGACCAAAGACGTGGAGGATCATTAGTCCATTGGTCTGGATCTGATCTGGAGATCTGGACCAAAGGACCGATGGACCAAAGATCTGGAGGATCATTAGTCCATTGGTCTGGATCTGACCTGGAGATCTGGACCAAAGGACCAAAGATGTGGAGGATAGTTAGTCCATTGGTCTGGATGTGATCTGGAGATCTAGACCAAAGGACCAAAGATGTGGAGGATCATTAGTCCATTTGGTCTTGATCTGACCTGGAGATCTGGACCAAAGGACCAAAGACGTGGAGGATCGTTAGTCCACTGGTCTGGATCTGATCTGGAGATCTGGACCAAAGGACCAAAGACGTGGAGGATCATTAGTCCATTGGTCTGTATCTGACTTCGAGATCTGGACCAAAGGACCAAAGATGTTGAGGATAGTTAGTCCAATGGTCTGGATCTGATCTGGAGATCTGGACGAAGGGACCAAAGATGTGGAGGATCATTAGTCCATTAGTCTGGATCTGACCTGGAGATCATGACCAAAGGACGAAAGACGTGGAGGATCATTAGTCCATTGGTCTGGATCTGATCTGGAGATCTGGACCAAAGGACCGATGGACCAAAGATCTGGAGGATCATTAGTCCATTGGTCTGGATCTGACCTGGAGATCTGGACCAAAGGACCAAAGATGTGGAGGATCGTTAGTCCATTGGTCTGGATCTGACCTGGAGATCTGGACCAAAGGACCAAAGACGTGGAGGATCGTTAGTCCATTGGTCTGGATCTGATCTGGAGATCTGGACCAAAGGACCAATGGACCAAAGATCTGGAGGATCATTAGTCTATTGGTCTGGATCTGACCTGGAGATCTGGACCAAAGGAGCAAAGATGTGGAGGATCATTAGTCCATTGGTCTGGATCTGACTGGAGATCTGGACCAAAGGACCAAAGATGTGGAGGATCATTAGTCCATTGGTCTGATCTGACCTGGAGATCTGGACCAAAGGACCAAAGACGTGGAGGATCGTTAGTCCACTGGTCTGGATCTGATCTGGAGATCTGGACAAAAGGACCAAAGACGTGGAGGATCGTTAGTCCATTGGTCTGGATCTGATCTGGAGATCTGGACCAAAGGACCAATGGACCAAAGATCTGGAGGATCATTAGTCTATTGGTCTAGATCTGACCTGGAGATCTGGACCAAAGGACCAAAGATGTGGTGGAACATTAGTCCATTGGTCTGGATCTGATCTGGACCAAAGGACCAAAGATGTGGAGGATCATTAGTCCATTGATCTGGATCTGACCTGGATATCTGGACCAAAGGACCAAAGATGTGGAGGATCATTAGTCCATTGGTCTGGATCTGACCTGGAGATCTGGACCAAAGGACCAAAGATGTGGAGGATCGTTAGTCCATTGGTCTTGGATCTGATCTGGAGATCTGAACCAAAGGATGAATGGACCAAAGATGTGGAGGATCATTAGTCCATTGGTCTGGATCTGACCTGGAGATCTGGACCAAAGGACCAAAGACGTGGAGGATCGTTAGTCCATTGGTCAGGATCTGATCTGGAGATCTGAACCGAAGGATGAATGGACCAAAGATGTGGAGGATCATTAGTCCATTGGTCTGATCTGACCTGGAGATCTGGACCAAAGGACCAAAGACGTGGAGGATCGTTAGTCCATTGGTCTGGATCTGACCTTGAGATCTGGACCAAAGGATCAAAGACGTGGAGGATCGTTAGTCCATTGGTCTGGATCTGACCTGGAGATCTGGACCAAAGGACCAAAGACCTGGAGGATCATTAGTCCATTGGTCTGGATCTGATCTGGAGATCTTGACCAAAGGACCGATGGACCAAAGATCTGGAGGATCATTAGTTCATTGGTCTGGATCTGACCTGGAGATCTGGACCAAAGGACCAAAGACGTGGAGGATCGTTAGTCCAATAGTCTTGATCTGATCTGGAGATCTGGACAAAAGGACCAAAGACGTGGAGGATCGTTAGTCCATTGGTCTGGATCTGATCTGGAGATCTGGACCAAAGGACCTATGGACCAAAGATCTGGAGGATCATTAGTCCATTGGTCTGGATCTGACCTGGAGATCTGGACCAAAGGACCAAAGATGTGGAGGATCATTAGTCCATTGGTCTGGATCTGACCTGGAGATCTGGACCAAAGGACGAAAGACGTGGAGGATTGTTAGTCCATTGGTCTGGATCTGATCTGGAGATCTGGACGAAGGTACCAAAGATGTGGAGGATCATTAGTCCATTGGTCTGGATCTGACCTGGAGATCTGGACCAAAGGACGAAAGACGTGGAGGATCATTAGTCCATTGGTCTGGATCTGATCTGGAGATCTGGACCAAAGGACCAAAGATGTGGAGGATAGTTAGTCCATTGGTCTGGATGTGATCTGGAGATCTAGACCAAAGGACCAAAGATGTGGAGGATCATTAGTCCATTGGTCTTGATCTGACCTGGAGATCTGGACCAAAGGACCAAAGACGTGGAGGATCGTTAGTCCACTGGTCTGGATCTGATCTGGAGATCTGGACAAAAGGACCAAAGACGTGGAGGATCGTTAGTCCATTGGTCTGGATCTGATCTGGAGATCTGGACCAAAGGACCAATGGACCAAAGATCTGGAGGATCATTAGTCTATTGGTCTGGATCTGACCTGGAGATCTGGACCAAAGGACCAAAGATGTGGTGGAACATTAGTCCATTGGTCTGGATCTGATCTGGACCAAAGGACCAAAGATGTGGAGGATCATTAGTCCATTGGTCTGGATCTGACCTGGAGATCTGGACCAAAGGACCAAAGATGTGGAGGATCATTAGTCCATTGGTCTGGATCTGACCTGGAGATCTGGACCAAAGGACCAAAGACGTGGAGGATCGTTAGTCCATTGGTCTTGATCTGATCTGGAGATCTGAACCAAAGGATGAATGGACCAAAGATGTGGAGGATCATTAGTCCATTGGTCTGAATCTGACCTGGAGATCTAGACCAAAGGACCAAAGACGTGGAGGATCGTTAGTCCATTGGTCAGGATCTGATCTGGAGATCTGAACCGAAGGATGAATGGACCAAAGATGTGGAGGATCATTAGTCCATTGGTCTGATCTGACCTGGAGATCTGGACCAAAGGACCAAAGACGTGGAGGATCGTTAGTCCATTGGTCTGGATCTGACCTTGAGATCTGGACCAAAGGATCAAAGACGTGGAGGATCGTTAGTCCATTGGTCTGGATCTGATCTGGAGATCTGGACCAAAGGACCAAAGACTTGGAGGATCGTTAGTCCACTAGTCTTGATCTGATCTGGAGATCTGGACAAAAGGACCAATGGACCAAAGATCTGGAGGATCATTAGTCCATTGGTCTGGATCTGACCTGGAGATCTGGACCAAAGGATCAAAGATGTGGAGGATCGTTAGTCCATTGGTCTGGATCTGATCTGGAGATCTGAACCAAAGGACGAATGGACCAAAGATGTGGAGGATCATTAGTCCATTGGTCTGGATCTGACCTGGAGATCTGGACCAAAGGACCAAAGACGTGGAGGATCATTAGTCCATTGGTCTGGATCTGATCTGGAGATCTGGACCAAAGGACCGATGGACCAAAGATCTGGAGGATCATTAGTCCATTGGTCTGGATCTGACCTGGAGATCTGGACCAAAGGACCAAAGATGTGGAGGATAGTTAGTACATTGGTCTGGATCTGACCTGGAGATCTGGACCAAAGGACCAAAGACGTGGAGGATCGTTAGTCCATTGGTCTGGATCTGACCTGGAGATCTGGACCAAAGGACCAAAGACGTGGAGGATCGTTAGTCCATTGGTCTGGATCTGATCTGGAGATCTGGACCAAAGGACCAAAGACGTGGAGGTTCGTTAGTCCATTGGTCTGGATCTGATCTGGAGATCTGGGAAAAAAAAGGACCAAAGACGTGGAGGATCGTTAGTCCATTGGTCTCGGATCTGATCTGGAGATCTGAACCAAAGGACGAATGGACCAAAGACGTGGAGGATCATTAGTCCATTGGTCTGGATCTGATCTGGAGATCTGGATCAAAGGACCAAAGATGTGGAGGAACATTAGTCCATTGGTCTGGATCTGATCTGGACCAAAGGACCAAAGATGTGGAGGATCATTAGTCCATTGGTCTGGATCTGACCTGGAGATCTGGACCAAAGGACCAAAGATGTGGAGGATCGTTAGTCCATTGGTCAGGATCTGATCTGGAGATCTGAACCAAAGGATGAATGGACCAAAGATGTGGAGGATCATTAGTCCATTGGTCTGGATCTGACCTGGAGATCTGGACCAAAGGACCAAAGACGTGGAGGATCGTTAGTCCATTGGTCTGGATCTGACCTGGAGATCTGGACCAAAGGACCAAAGACGTGGAGGATCGTTAGTCCATTGGTCTGGATCTGATCTGGAGATCTGGACCAAAGGACCAAAGATGTGGAGGATCGATAGTCCATCGGTCTGGATCTGATCTGGAGATCTGGACCAAAGGACCAATGGACCAAAGATCTGGAGGATCATTAGTCCATTAGTCTGGATCTGACCTGGAGATCTGGACCAAAGGAACAAAGATGTGGAGGATCGTTAGTCCATTGGTCTGGATCTGATCTGGAGATCTGGACCAAAGGACCAAAGATGTGGAGGGTCATTAGTCCATTGGTCCGGATCTGACCTGGAGATCTGGACCAAAGGACCAAAGACGTGGAGGATCGTTAGTCCATTGGTCAGGATCTGATCTGGAGATCTGAACCAAAGGATGAATGGACCAAAGATGTGGAGGATCATTAGTCCATTGGTCTGGATCTGACCTGGAGATCTGGACCAAAGGACCAAAGACGTGGAGGATCGTTAGTCCATTGGTCTGGATCTGACCTGGAGATCTGGACCAAAGGACCAAAGACGTGGAGGATCGTTAGTCCATTGGTCTGGATCTGATCTGGAGATCTGGACCAAAGGACCAAAGATGTGGAGGATCGATAGTCCATCGGTCTGGATCTGATCTGGAGATCTGGACCAAAGGACCAATGGACCAAAGATCTGGAGGATCATTAGTCCATTGGTCTGGATCTGACCTGGAGATCTGGACCAAAGGAACAAAGATGTGGAGGATCGTTAGTCCATTGGTCTGGATCTGATCTGGAGATCCGGACCAAAGGACCAACGACGTGGAGGATCGTTAGTCCATTGGTCAGGATCTGATCTGGAGATCTGGACCAAAGGACCAATGGACCAAAGATCTGGAGGATCATTAGTCCATTGGTCTGGATCTGATCTGGAGATCTGGACCAAAGGACCAAAGATGTGGAGGATAATGAGTCCATTGGTCTGGATATGATCTGGAGATCTGGACCAAAGGTCCAAAGACGTGGAGGATCGTTAGTCCATTGGTCTGGATCTGATCTGGAGATCTGGACCAAAGGTCCAAAGACGTGGAGGATCGTTAGTCCATTGGTCTGGATCTGATCTGGAGATCTGGACCAAAGGACCAATGGACCAAAGATCTGGAGGATCATTAGTCCATTGGTCTGGATCTGACCTGGAGATCTGGACCAAAGGACCAAAGACATGGAGGATCGTTAGTCCATTGGTCTGGATCTGACCTGGAGATCTGGACCAAAGGACCAAAGACATGGAGGATCGTTAGTCCATTGGTCTGACAACTGCCTTGAAATATTTCTCCCCTTTTGGATGATTTTTCTCACCATAGAACGCTCAGACCTAAATGGCTTTGAAACGGTTTCCCAACCGTTTCCGGATTGATATACCGCAACGATTGCTTCACTAAAGCCATTGCTGATGTCTTTCCCCGTTGGCGTTGAGTGAACACGCACCTGTTTGCTCCTCTAGAGGTCTGCACACCTGCTGGTGGTCGGTTAATGAAGAACTGCTGATCAGCCGTGACGAACCCTCAGAGATCCTCTGGAAGTTGGAAGCTGGTACGTAGTATTGACCTTGAGTTTTTTTCTTCTTTTAGATTCATTTTAGATTTAAAAGAAAATGATGGCATGGTGATAAAAGCTTAAAACTTGTTGTTTTTATGAGCTTGATTTGAATTAGGCATTTACTCGGTGGCTGTGAGGCTTTTCTTCAACCATCTCCTCCACACACACCAACTGCAGTATTTATTAAGCTTCAGGAAACATCAGCGGTCGATACTGGGAGTTTAGATTTACAGGCATTCCTTTTAAACTAACAGCAGTGATGGTGTTCATTGTATTCCGAAAAGCTAGTCCATTTCTACGCCGATTAAAACAAATCTGTTGGAATTGCAAAATGACCCCTATTTAGAGTCAAATAAAATCCAATAACAGAGTTCAGACCACGCAATTAATAGCAGCTTTTCCTCCCCCCCCCTCAGGGTGCAAAGCTGTGAAAGCTCATGAAACAAGTAATTCAAAATCTGGATTTTCTTGTTTAGAGATCAAATTACATTGTGAAATCCAATCTTGAGTCTCAAACAATTTCTTGGTTTGGCAGCATATAACAGAGCCCCGTGGGACAAACAATTTGGCTCCGTGTAATGAGTCAAGTCCAAGCGCTTATTTGTGTGAATGAGACTTTTTTTTATGCACAATAATCATGCTATTAGGCAGGGTATCGAGTGTGCATGTGTGTGTGTGTGTGTGTGAGTGCGGGGGTGTGGGATCAATGCATGCAGAGAGTGAGAGTGTAATATTAACAATCCAGTGTAAGAGACTTTAATTGGACTGAGGGATGAGGAGAGCTGAGAGTAAAGAGATTAGAAGAGAGATTAAGGTAGTAATGAATTCACCTTCTGAGGGCAGAAAAGTTGATGTTGTAAAAAAAAAAAAAATCAAAGATTCTATTAGTACAACTGTGTCTATTCATTATGTTACGTCATGTCTGGAAGTAACTGTGGGCAAAGAGTCGAACGGGTCCTGCTGTCTGAAATATGGGGAGTGTGTGGGGGTCCAGATGGGCCAGTGGTCGGACAGCCTGAAGAGAGGGTCAAAGGAGGGCAGGCCAAAGAAATACCGCAGGAATCCCTGTCGGGGGCCAAAAATATATGGAACCCTCGTGGGCCTGATGTGAGAACCCCCACCTACGGGTCGCCCAGGAAAAGCTGCTCCTGTGTGGGTTGTTAATGGGTCAGAAAGACTGTTTGACCACAGAAACACATGTCGGGGCCCAAAAGAACAAAGCAGCTGCAGGCCCTGTTTGGTTAACCCTTCACAAGACCTTGGTGGGTCTATTCATGGAAAAGCTGGCCCACTCCACGCTAACCCACATTAAAACCACATTAAACCAGTGTTAAACCATCTTAAACCAGCATTAAACCAGCGTTAAACTGGCGTTAAACCAGAATTAAACCAGGGTTAAACCGTCTAGAACCAGCATTAAACCAGCATTAAACCAGAGTTAAACCAGGGTTAAACCATCTAAAACCAGCGTTAAACCCACATTAAACCAGTGTTAAACCGTCTTAAACCAGCATTAAACCTGTATTAAACTGGCGTTAAATCAGAGTCAGACCAGCATTCAACCAGCGTTAAACCGTCTTAAACCAGCATTAACCGGCATTAAATCAGAGTCAGACCAGCATTAAACCAGCGTTAAACCGTCTTAAACCAGCAATAAACCAGGATTAAACCAGCATTAAACCCACATTAAACCAGTGTTAAACCAGCGTTAAACCAGCATTAAATCAGCGTTAGACCAGCATTAAACCCACATTAAATCAGCATTAAACCAGTGTTATAAACCAGCATTAAACCAGTGTTAAACCGGCATAAAACCAGCATTAAATCAGTGTTAAACCAGCATTAAACCCACATTAAACCAGCATTAAACCAGAATTAAACCAGCGTTAAACTGGCGTTTAACCAGCATTAAATCAGCGTTAAACCGGCATTAAACCCACATTAAACCCACATCAAACCTACATTAAACCAGCATTAAACCACTGTAAACCGTCTTAAACCAGCAACAAACCCACATTAAACCCGCATTAAACCAGCGTAAATTCACATCTTCCCAAGAGGGGTACACTTTCCTTTTAAGAAGTAGTAGTCGTAGTAATAGCAGTGTCTGTTTTATAGATGGTACTTGTTTTGAAGTAATGTCATAGGGTCGTGAGGAAAAAGTGTATGAACCCTTTTGGAATAAACTGGTTTTCTGCATTTATTTACCATCAAATGAGATCTGATCTCATCTAAGCTGCGACAGCTGACAGTCATTGTGTTTAAGCTGACAACACACAATTACAATTTCTTGTGATTTTGTTGAACACATACTTTAAACATTCATAGTGCAGTAAAACCACAGACTAACTGTTTCAACGAAAGCTTTTTGGAGTCAGTAGTTTTCACAGAATACTAGAATATGTGCTGTCTTTGTAGTGTGGAGAACCAGAATCGTACAGATGTGGTTGCTTCCTCCTTTCTTCAATGACGTGCTCTTTTCTACGCGGATGTAGAATTGACCAATCAGAAGCCTCCTTTCTCTCCTCTCTGCAACACTCTCTGCGGCACTGTCTGCAGTCACCTACCTTTCAGTTCAATTCATTCAAACAAAGTCATTGGAACACTCACAAGATGTCACCAAAATCACTTTGTCCCGTTAAAATATTTCAGAAAATGATGTAAATGTATCTTGAGATGAATATTGATATATATTGTATCGTGAGCTGAGTATTGTGTATCGTATCGTGAGATTAGTGTATCGCTACAGCCCTACCAGGAATCTGTCTGAGCTGAAGGAGGTGAAGGAGCTGTGAGGTCCAGCGGTTCATCCACTTTCTCCTGCAGCGCTGTGAATGTTCAACAAAGACAACAGAAATAATGATGGTCTGTGTGTTAGCAGTCAGGGTGTTTTGTCTGTTATCGTCTCTTAGATGAACACTAATTCACATTTTATGCTACGTTAGTACAGATAACCAGTTAAATCACCCAGTATTTCTACTTCTTCTAACTGTCATTAGAGATTGAAAAGCCTTTCAAAGGTGCCACGTTTAAAGTGGGCTTGTTGATTTGGATGATCCCATATACTATGGCAGTGCATATGAATGTCACCATCTGAGTGAAAGTGTGAGAAATTCGAACAAAAACAGGAAAGGCTGCCTTCGATAATTGACCTTTCGGTAAGCGCCGCCCCCTTCCTAGTTACTGTTGCTAGGTCGGACATTCTCGCTGCTCCTCCATTAACTTTATAAACACGACGAGGACGCCGGTGTCCTCATTTTGTAATAATTTTGTCTAAAATGACTCATACAGAATGATCACTTCATCTGTCAGAGCTGTGTTTGGTATCATTGAACTCTGCAGAGTCTCCTCTTTGCAAATATAATGCCGTTTTTCTTTCATCTCTTATATATCTTGCACAAGAGGTGCCTAAAGACATAAAAGCCATAAAAGACATAAAAGTCGTGAAAGTCAGCACTTACCGGTTTTCGTCGGTAAAAGTCCCAGAAAACGCAGAGAAACGGTTTGAATCCGGTCCCTGTTTGTTGACAAAGGCTTAGCTTGTCTATAAACAGAAAGATGCTCACTCGAGCGATTTTTGGTTGCTGAGAAATGGCCTGAACAAGCTTGGTTCTTCATGTACGGTTGAATTCTTGTGATCATTTATTGAGATTTAGTGTCAATAAATGTTATTACTTATAACCAAAGCACTTTTTTGCAATTCAGTACCATATTAGAAGTGTAAAAAAGTTTTGTTTGATTTCCGATCGTAGTTTTTTAATCATCTTCCCGTAACAAAGATGGCTTCGTTTGAATTTCCAGTGACTCTCTTTGCAATGCATTTGATTGACAGCTACAAGGCGGACCTTAGATTCGTCATGTCCGCCTTTTAGAGCATAGATCAACCTTTCCAATGACATATTGCATGTGTAATTCGACTTTATCTGAGCCGTTTTATGCCTGCGCGTAGAGGTGCGCCCCTCCAGTCTTGCATGTGCGCATTTACACAGAGCGCTCAGCGGTGCAAACAGCAAAATAACTTGCATAAAATAAGATAACTTACTTCACGGTTAAATGGCTAAAAGTAAGTCAAAAACACGTTTTAGTGTCCAGGAGGCACTGGAGAAGATTTTTGAGGACTCTTCAGACAGTGAACATTATTCCTGCCTTCTCCCTGCTTGACATTCATGCAATTGAGCCCTCATAACCTCAAAACCTTAACTGTAACATATATTTTAAAAAGTATATATGCTCCACATGTAGTCATATATATTTGTAGTCATCAAATATATTATGAATTGGTGGTTTTTACACAGTTATGTACGTTAGTATGTGGTTTATGGTAATACCAAAAACTAGTTGTAAATTTAAAAATGGCAAATTTGTGACTATTTTAACTCAAACTGATGAAAAATACCAAAATGTAAAGGAAAAAGTACCTATTGTCTCAGAATATCATTTTGGTTACCATGTGTTCATTTGGAGTCTCCAAAGGCCTTTTTGGAGCTGCGTCTAGATTTTTAATGAAAAGACCACTGTAAAATGGTCATATGTTGTTCTATCTTCTTCAAATTTGAAACACATGTTCAGTTATAGTGTGCCTACAGCCTCATACTGTCATTTACCATTTCAGATGAATATTCAGACTATTATTCATCCTGAAACAAAATTTTACATTTTTTACTGACTTCAGAGTTCCATTACTCTGTCTCTGTATCACCTAGAGTGTTCCTGACAGTTTTAAAAGAAACTACAGAGTGTCTTCTTTATGGAACACTTTAATGCATCCATGTGGACAGAACAGTTTAGAAATTACAATCATTTTAATTTGGGTATGTCATTTTAGGCGTTTTGCTAAAAAAGGGGGTCAGGGATCATCAAGTTAAGGACAATGTTATTTTGCCATTTTTCCGATGTGTATCATCAGTGTTAATATTATACTATAATAACACCGTGGTGAAATATTGCTGCTGGGGACCTGCAACATTGACTCGAGGTGTCCAGAAGGTGTGTTTTGTAACTTTCCCCACGTTCAGTTGCTTGTGTGGACGGACACAACTTAACCCACAGCTGCATTCTCCAGCGTTTGTTTTGGTTTGTTAAAGGGAATAAAAATGTCCCTCCAAACGTTCTGGTCCCCAGCAGCAATATTTCACCACAGCGTTATTCTAGTGTAATGTAAATACAGTTGATAGGCATCGGAAAAATGGCAAAATAACATTGTCCTTAATGGAGGAGCAGCGAGAATGTCCGACCTAGCAACAGTAACTAGGGAGGGGGCGGTGCTTACCAAAAGGTCAATTGACGAGATATTGACTAACTGAGAGGAGGCATTTCACGTCCCAACAAACTGGCCAATGTGTCTCGTCAGGGGTGGCAAGTGTTTTTTTAACAGCCAAGAGGAGGATGTGTTTGGGATTGCCTTCCACTGAATTGCATGTTTTCTGCCACGATTGTTCCCCCTGTTTTGCTCCTTGCTGCCTTCAGCAAAGATGCAGCATGTCACCGCAGCAACAGCAGAGTCCACATGGGATTAAAAGTTTAAGAGTAAGCGCAAGTCCCATTATAAAGTAAAAGAGAAGAGTGTTCGACCACAGGCACAGCGGCCAACCAGTCTTTGTTGCTATCCCCTCAGTAATCTCACGGGGACCAGGAACATTTAACCAGGTGACTTCAACCCTTCTTCACTGTCCAACCACACCATGTGTCTCAGAGCAAAGCTGACAATTTAAGAGAAAAAGCTCTGTGTGACGCGTCAGACATGAAGTCAGAGTTAATCTCATGGTAACTATGTTACTTCCTGCCATCAGTCCAGCAGACTGCTGCACTGTACACGAGCTGGAATCAACCAGAAAACACCGCCAAACCACCATCAAGTAAAGTAAATTGGCCGTGGACACTGCGGGGAGTGCAGCATGCATTAATAGGCTGAATAAATCAGAGGGAGGATAAATCATCACCCAGGCAAAACAAACATGAGCGAGTCTGCGGCGGATAAACAGACACAGTCACACAGATAAAAGCATGAAGAGAAGCACAGCGGTTCTGAAGCGACAGTTTTCTCTGTGAGAAACTGGCTGCTGAACGCCTTTGGAAAACTCAGTCATTATACAGGAGCTGTTGAATGAATCCCTTCTAAGACATCCATTTATCCAGGTTTAGGTCATGGGGGCATCAGCCTAACGAGATGGGCCCAGACCTCCCTCTCCCCGGTCACCGGGTCCAGCTTTTCCAGGAGGACCCTGAGGCATTCACATCCCAGCCTGGAGACAAATCTGGCTGTGCTTCTGGACCTTTTCCCTGCTGGACACACCCCAAACACCTCTCCAGGGAGATGTCCAGGAGGCATCCTGAACCCAAGCAGCAACTCTGATTAACAATCTTTAATTGTTGCTTTATCAGTCCCTGAAGAGAAACTGTCGCGATTTAAGTCACTTCAGAGATTCATTGTAGAAGGTCACAGATGCAGAAGAAGTCTCTGACTGAAGATACTCTGTTGCCAGATCTCTGTGTAGAGGATATTTAGGGTTGTCCATGATGGTTCTTCATTTTCTTTGCTCCATCAGCTAGTCTTCTCTGTCCCTTCTTCTAAACAGCATCAGTGTTGCGTCTCCAGTCTGTTGTCCAGGTGAACGTTGAGGTATTTATACTCTTTGACTTGTTCCTGGTCCTCCTAAAATCCACAATCATCTCCTTTGTCGTGCCGACATTGAAGATGAGATGATCGCTCCCCCACCAGCAGTTCTCCGTCCTCAGTCTCTGGTCCATCACTGATCCTGAACCGCAGACCCATCTGGGTATTTCTGCAGAAGACAGGACTCCGACGAGCCAATCACAAGTCAGGTGGTCTTTCTGTGTCCATGGAAAGAAAAAAACCACCGACAAATAGTCAAATTTCAACTCCTTTGGTCCAGAGAAGACAGCAGTGTTTCTGGATCCTGTTCACATATGACTTCTTTTTGCCAGATAGAACTTTAACTTTAACCTGCATTTGAGGATGGCACGCTGAACTATGCTCTTAGACGGTGATTTCCTAAATCGTTCCCGAGCCCATGCAGTTATTTCCATTCCAGAAATGTCTGTTTAATGCAGCGCTGCATTATCTTTTGATGATATTATGCAGGATATATTCAAACCAATTTTATGCTAAAGGAACATTATTCTGTAATTGGCTCACTGAGATTGATGTACCTCTGTCTCTACAACGCTGTTTCCATCTCAGCAGCATGGCTTCACAGGAGAAGAGTGCAGCAGCAGTCCTCTCCTGAAATTCCAGAAACCGGTCTCCTCACTTCCCAGATGTTTGCAGACAGCTGTTAAAAGGAGAGGAGATGCTACAAACTGGTGGACTTATTTAGTCTTATTCTACTTGTGCTGTTATGGACTTTGGCCTCTTACATGGTTCCTGGGGATGTTAGGCCCTTTGATTTTTTGCATTTCTCTGAGCATAATATTATGTGGCCTCTGCTTCTGGGTTAGACTGAGGGATGTCTTGGATTTTTTCACTTTCAAACAATCTTTCTCTCTGTGGAACGTTGAGCTCCAAACAGTTTGTAGAAAGGCATCGCAACCCTTCCAGGATTGATTCGCATCAACAATAATTGTTTCTTTAAGACCATTGCTGATGTCTTTCCCTTCTGACATTTTGTTAACACACAGCTGAATGCTCCGGAGTTGGTTTGGACACCTGCTGATGATCAGTTTATCAAGGACTGATGAAAAGCAACATCTGGCTGCATCTGACCCTCTTGAATACCACAGAAGCAGTAAGAGGATACTTCGTATTACCCACATTTCTTTCTTTTCTTTTCTCACATACTGTGAATTTCATACACCTCTGCCTGAAACTCCAACGCTCTTATTAGTGAGGGGGAATTTACGGCACATTTATTATGCGGTTTGTGTTGTTTTCCTGAGAGGAGCCATCTCTGACTCGCGGTGCCTTTTAAATTGGTCTATCCTGGAGAACAAAGTCTGTGTGCAGCCGGAGGCAGAAGCTTATCTGCAGTGAAAGCCCTCAAAGTCTCCAGCAGTCCATCAAACAGAAAGAAGGGCGAAAAACCGCGCCGGAGACAAGGGAGAGAGGAAGATGAAAGATGAGGGAGGATGTGGGACACGACATGGCTTGCTGTGTTAATTAATACTTCCAGGAGCTGTGGCATTCCCGCAACTTTCCTTTCTCCCATCCCACCTTCCCATGACTGACACTTCTCTATCTTTGCTGTGGCATTTAAGCACTCCATTGTCCCTCCCTCCCGTCCATCCATCCCTTTGCACAACAGCCCCTCATGTTCTGGGGTAAGTAATCTTCAATCACTGTCGAGGATGTGGGGAAAAGCTCACTCCAAGTCCACATGTCCCTGCCATTCCCAAATCCCACAACAAATTAGTCTTTGTTATTCATGTGTCAAGTTTGCCACCACATATACGCATCCCTCCATCTATGCCTGTGTGTGTCAGATAAAGAAAGGCCAAGGTGAGGTTCGAGGGTTTGACATGGAGAGAAAATGCTAATGAAGTCCCCAAAACATCTGAAAGCCAGGCTAATGTGTGGAGGGACGATGAGAAGGAAAGGATGTAGAGAATGGGTGTTACGTCTTGTTCAGTCATACTGCGGTGTTTTTCAAGTCCTTTCGTCGTAGTGCAACAGTGCCATCGTGTGGCCGACGGCGGAGTGACGCCGTTGCTTTCTCCTGCTGAAGCTGCAAAACATCAAAGGTTTGATGTAGTGTCTGGCAGGGCAGAGGATGTATTCAGGATAAGAGGTGTTTCCAAGAAGAGATGGGACAGCACGGTACATGCACTCAGTATTAAACATCCACCTCATGTACAGCTTAATAGTGCTCAGGAGGCTGCATTACCGTGGTCACTGTGGTCCAGCTCTCACTCCCTCAATTAGTTACATGTAATTTGATTAAGAGTTAATTTGTTCGGCCATTTCCAGCAGCAATACTTGGGTCTTTTCGCCCTTTTGTCATGCTTCCACTTGAGGTAAAGTCAATCACCTTTATTACCCCGACTAAGCTGCTTACTAAATCACTGCTTGCCAGAGTTTCAGTGCATCGTTTAAATTTAACAATGACAAACCCACTAAGAATTCTTTTTCTTTTCTTTTTTTCTTCTATTTCTCAGAGAAATGATCTTGCTGCACCTCCCCTCAGGCTCTTAAAGGAACATGGCACAGTTAAAACAGTCCCTGGTCTATTATGAGACGATGAGGAGTGGAAACTTCCATTAGGAACCAAAACAATGTGAATTGAGGAGCTTTAAGTTAAAACATATTATGTGTTTGCAGCACATGTCAAAATAAATCACCAAGCCTCAGACAACACTCAGACATTTCATTCCAGTTAGGCGACAGTGAGGATGAGTCCTTACACATGAACCGAAGTAGTCCAGGTCTGCATAAATCTGCCAATGAACCCTTAGTTTGATCCAGGTCTGCTGGGGCTATTAAACATCAAAAACACTGTCAAGTGGTACTTGACTTGAAAAACACTTTTACTGATGTGATACATTAATAATAATATTAATAACTAGAAAAGCACTCGGAGAGCGCAGACCTCCGCCAAGTGTAACAATTCCCCCATATAGCGATTTACAGATTGCAATAAAATCCATGTTCTGGATCAGATCCGGATCACCCTTTGAAATTTGACAGAGGTTCCCATTGTCAATCTCTGAGTGAAATTTCATGAGTTTTGGGTGAAAATTAACGGAAATATTGTGAAACAAAATTTTTCCCCATTGACGGCAATGTTATCAAAAATTTGAAAGTGATCTAGAATCCAGGATTTCTTCCGGATCACACCCAAAATGAAATCAGTTTTTTCTTTTCACATTTCTGACAACTCCTGAAAATTTCATCTAAATCCATACATAACTTTTTGATTTATCTTGAACACAGACAGACAGACAGATAGATAAATGCCAGCAAAAACGTAGCCTCCATGGCGGAGGTAATAATAACCTACAGTGGCTTTAATAACAGAATCACATGAATTACAATAGTCGTGAATAACGTGTCATACTACAAACTACCAGTAGGGGTCGATCATTAAACAACTCCGCGGCTCAGCGCAACAGGCAAGTCACGTGACTGAGCTAAGCTGAGACAGCCCCGTCGGCTACCAGTCTGGTCAATTTCACCTTAGCATCGATATAACAGCCTTAATGAACAACAGCTATACAGTTAAATAGATGATGGCAGAAGGAAATAAACGTATGCTAGATAACTAAGTGACGTGTCTGGCTGTCCATGTTTCATGGGGTTCAGTTGGACATGCTAAATGATAAGCTAACAAAGCAGACGAGCTTATTAACAGCTCTCGTCACATATGAAATATAAACAACATCCACTCATCGTTTAACTTACATCATTACCGACGCACACTGTTGTACAAACGAATAAAGAGGACTTACGAACGGAGGAAAATTAATCCCACTAATTAACCATGCGGTTTTATCGAACACACTGCACATGCTACCAGTCTGCATGAAGCAGTTAATCAGCCTAAGCTCTTTGTGTTTGTCTATTACTGTGACTTTGATGAAGATCAGATCAGATTAATGACAAAAAAAAATGAAAATGAAAAAAACAAAGTTAATTCCAAGGAGTTTTCATACCTATTTTGACAGTGTAAATAAACATGACGTATTTCCAGACGCAGGATCATCAGAGATGCAGGCTATTGAAACGAGCACCGATAACAGGTTTATCTGGGGACTTTCAAACAGGCTCAACAAAGCACTTCTAACCCTAACCCATTTACAAAAACACACTCACACAGCAGCTCTGCTGTTTTATACATGCAGCTATTTCTGCAGTCATACCCATGTCAGCCGGGCCAATGTGGGCTTCAATGTCCTCACCAAGGACATCTGAACCTGTGACAGAGCTGTGGATCTAACTGCCTACCTTCTGGTTGGAGGACGATGTTCCCTGTCCCACTGGTTCTTCTCCTCTTTACCCCTGCAGACGTGGAGTCCATGCTTGCTTAAGAAAAAGAAAACAGAGGACAGGTCTTTAAGTAACTTTGGTCCAGCAGGTTGACACCAGTGTTTCCAGATCATGCTCACCCATGGCTTCTTCTTTACAGGACTGAGTTATAACTTGTGTTCCTCTGGACGTGCTCCTGGGTCCCATTGGAGAATCATTGATGCAGTGAGGACCTAAGGACCTAAGGAACCTGAGGACCTGAAGACCTCAGACACCAGATATTGATTCGTAGACAGGTTTTCTCAGTGCGGTGAACTTCTGCCCATATCTGCCTATCTAGGATGTTCTTTTTCTGACCCATTGACCCTTTAAGCGCCAAAGTCGCAATATTGCGACAAGCAACATTGCTGAATAAAACAGGCTGTATCTATAAATGTGGTGCCGAATTGTGTCACTACTTTTCACCAGGAGATAGGAGACATGTGTGCCTGTAATCTGAGTAGATTTTTTGGGGGCGGTGCCATTCAAAGTTTCAGAGAAAAATAGTTTGCAAAGTGCCCTCCGTCGCAGAGAGGCGGCAGCGCAGCGGCGGTAGTAGAGCTGAACGGAGCGAGAGAAGAACAGAGCGAAAAAGTTTTTTTTTTTCATTTACTTACGATCCCGAGAGGTTGGTTTACCATCAACGAAGTACTTCGTCAGTTACTGGCTGACTCCGACTCCAAGGAGGAAAACCCAGAGTTGTTAAATGATGATGAAACTGACATTAGTAGTGACGGTGAGTCCGCCTGTCAGAGTTCACAACCATCAGACAGTATAACAGGTGCTTCACCTCAGTGTTGCTTGCAAAAACCAAGCAGAGGACGTGGTCGGGATGTTAGAGGGTTTCATAACACCGCAAATATCAGTGAATGTAGCGGGGATGAAAACAGCCGCGGTTGTGGGAGACGCAGGAGAAGCTGCGGGAGAAAACACATCGGTAATGGCGGTGATGGCGTTCACCGCAGCACCACAAATCACGGCGGCAATGATTATAATGATGATGGCTGGGAATTCTTGAGAGGAGAGGAAGAATATCTAAAGTGGATCCCAAATTTTGATGAGCCTGTTGGTTATTGTGGAGACGATCTGACAAATTTTGAGCCACTTGATTTCATCTCTCTTTTTCTGAATGATGAATGATGAGCCTCATCACCCACGAAACATCCGTCAGTGGGGAGTAGGTCTTTGTGCTGTGCCTTGCAATGAAAGATACCACACACTGAAAAACTACAAGCAGTGCCATCTTGATCATTGAAGGTCTTTGAAAATAATACAATTCCATATGGCCCCCAAACAGTGACTAAAGATTATACAGATTGGATCAGTGAATTTATTTCTACCAAAAATTTTATTTCATACTGAATATATTTCACATTGACTGTTGAAAGTATTCCCTTATCTCAAACCACTCAAATTATACCCTTTTGAAATCTTTATAAGAAAATTGACATTTTCCAATATGGCCGCCGCCTGTTGTCACAATATGCAAATTAGTCGACAATTTACTTACAGCCCAAATTTTGCTTCAACAATATTTCTCAATTATAGTATGCCCTTATCTCAAACCACTTTCAAATTGCAGCCTTTTGAAATCTTGAAAACAAAAATGGATGTTTTCTATGCCTCCCACCTGGTGATGTCACAATAATCAAATTAGATGACAAATCTACTTCCATCCCAAATTTTGGTTCATACTGAAGATATTTCTCATTTACAGTATGCCTTTATCTCAAACCACTTTAAAGTTATAGCCTTTTGAAACCTTGATATCAAAATTGAAAATTTCCCAATTGGCCGACACCTTGTGACGTCATAATATGCAAATTATTTGAAAAATTTCACTCCTATCACAAACTTTGAGTCATACTGAACAATTTTCTCATTGACAGTATACCTCTATCTCAAACTGCATTCAAGTTAGAGCCTTTTGAAATCTTGATATCAAAATTGAATATTTTCTTGAAAAAACTCCGGCGCCTAAAGGGTTAACAATCTAATTAGTTGTAGATGTTCCTTGAGGTGACTTACCTTCCAGCTTTTTGGAGTGGATGTCCCAACTTTCCTGACATGTGTTGCTGCCATCAAATTTAAAATGACTTAATATGTGAGAGTAAAAGGAAAGAGTAAAATTTCTCACTTTCAACATTTGATATATTTATTATGTTTTATTGTGAATGAAATATGGATTTGTGAGACTTTGAAATCACTGCATCAGGATGGAATCACTGTTATTTCAAACAGGAACCCAACTTTTGTGAACTGGTATTGTAATAAAAAGTAGTAAAAAGGAGTCATGGCATGTGGACACATGACACATGCACACGTACATTAGTGTCACGAGTTCAACATGTGTCACACAAGCATGCAGAGACACAACATGTGGAACTCTTTGGTAAAGTAAACCCCTTCGTACCCCTGTGTTGTTTTGTGTGTGATCGTTGATTAAAGTGTTTCTCTGTAGCTGGGTCTCATAAATCACCATCACAATCATCCAAGATGCTGCTTTAAAACTTCATGGCATGTCTTTAGAGTTGGATCCATCCATCATCTATCTGGGGTTATGGGGATCTGCTGGAGCCTGTCCCAGGTCTCTTCTGGTTGATTTACACCTCTGTGTCAAAGCTACGCCGTAGGGGTTGCATCTGTAAAAATGACTGATGCCTGACATTTATCAGCTTCAGCTCACGTAAAATACACTTTACTTGCTCCGTTATGTTTGAGCAACATACAGGAGGTAAACTAAAGGAAACTGTGGGCTACAGCGCTGAAGAAAGGAAGCTAATCTGCAGGCGTCTAGTGGTTGGTGGTGTAAATACAGATGGACATGAACAATATTAGTATAGACTTCGGAACAACTCGAAAACCTGAGGTTCCAACCCGACCCGAATTGGGTCTCGGGTCCATTCGGATTCAGGTCGGAATCGGTGGTTAGTCTCGGGTCTGGTCGGTGCTCTCTGACAGGCTGGGTCCGTGTTTACTCGAGAGAGAGTTAAAGATATTGGCGGTGGCAGCTAATGTCAGGACTCGGGGTAGTTAAATAGTTATTCATTAATGTGGCATGTTTTTCATGAAATAATCGTGTTGCCGTAGCGTGTTATTACTGGTATCCCCAGGCAGCTGTAAAGCACAACGGATCGCCAACATGACAAAGTTGGATCAGAGAACATATTTATGATACGTCCTGACCACTGTAGGCTATTAGCGTCAGCAGTTGCTGCCAATAGCATCTGTATCCACAAAGAAAATAACGACGTGGATTTATTGTTGTTTACATCACGTAGCCTATGTAGCAACTGAACCGGGTAGAAGAAGACAACTTTAGGTAAGAAAATCAAGTTTTATTCAACGCTACAGACAACTTTTAACATGAGCAACTATGGGCTGGATTGTCTCGGTTCTATTCGGGTAACTCGGTTCGGTTCGTGGTTGGAAACTAAAAACTCGGGTCGGGTCGGTTCCGGGTCCAAATATTGCGGGTCCAATCGGGTTCGGACTCCCGTACTTATGATAATAGCTCGGGTCAGGTCGGTTTCAGGTCGAATTTTCACAGGGTCCATTCGGGTTCAGGTCCATGAAAGTGGACCCGTGAAGACCTCTAGTATAGACACTAAGACAGCATCAGAGCCCTGCAGAGCTTAAGTCCATGGCTGGTATGCAGGAGCATTCTGCGTACTGATACAGGGATGTTTTTCAGGTTTATAGGGATGGGCCTCTCATTTCAGTGAGCAGAAATCTTAATACAGTGATCCCTTATTTTTCGCGGTTAATGGGGACCGGCGCCCCCCAGCGTAAATCAAAATCCGTGAACTGGAGCCGGACTCCCCTGAGCCTCAATAATGTGTTTAAAATATGTTTAAAAACCACAAAAAGTAGCGAGGCACTGCAGCGAAACCAGACAAAGGCTCAACTGTGGTCTTTCTGTTACCTTCACAGCCTCTGGTCTCTGAACCGTAGTAAAGAAACCGCTGGTATTGTGCTATTTCTCAGCCGCTCATAATTAGCGGCTAACACGTTAACAACAACAAAAGAAAAAGTCAGTTTTTCTGTGCTTGGAACGAGCACTTTATTCTGGCACTGCAGGAACTTGTAACATCACACAGGTTGTATTGTTGGGCTCCTGTCGGTTAACAGAGAATGTAAATCTATACACGCTGGGCTGCTGTTGATGCTCACTACACTTTACATCTAACCCCGTTTTCTTCTGCCGTCCCACGACACACACACTACATTACCCATAAGGCCACATCATTACCTATAAGGCTACCTTTTTAAAGGGGCCAGGCTGGCTCACAGCATTTCTTCACCGTGAGAGAACGCGCACAACATCTTGTGATGTTTCCGCGATTTTTAAAATGTTTTTAAATCTTATTATATATTTCTGAAAAATACGCGAACTAAAACCACGGAACTTAAACCGCGTATTGGCAAGGGATCGCTGTACTTCAGTATACCAAGACATAGCTGACCACAGTACATGAGGCTTTACAACTGTGTGTCTGATGTGGTAGTCTGCAGCACAGGAGCTCCACAGGGGACGGTTCTGGGTCCCTTCCTCTTCACCCTGTATACATCAGACTTCAGATACAACACGGACAGCTGCCACCTCCAGAAATTCTCTGACGACACAGCAATTGTTGGATGTGTGTCAGAGGGGAACGACCTGGAATACAGGAGGGTCATCACAGACTTTGTCAACTGGAGTGGGGTCAACCATCTCCGACTCACTGCCAGCAAGACGAAGGAACTAGTGATCGACTTTCGTAGGAACATGCCACAGATTACTCCAGTGAACATCCAGGGTTTGGACATCGAGTTCGTAGGAGAGTAAAAATACCTGGGTGTTCACCTCAACAACAAACTGGACTGGTCCACCAACACCAATGCCCTGTACAAGGGCCAAAGTCGTCTTCACCTGTTGAGGAGACTGAGGTCCTTTGGTGTGTGCAGGAAAACTGCTAAAAACATTTTTATGACACTATCATAGCATCTATCATAAGCCAATATTTTAAGACTTAAAATAAGCTTACGGCACTTTAAACTGTTAACACTCCAACTGGCCCACCCGCGGGCCATCAGTCCGAATTTCTGTAGTTTCCAAAACTAAACTGTAATTTACAACAGCTCATATGTTACGTGAGGCACTCATGCGACATATCTTTGGAAAGCTAAGATTCTTGTGATTCAAGCAATGTAAACCATTTCAGGGTATAATCATAACAGCAGGTACAATCAATGCCTTTGTCACACCACAAACAAACAAACAAGCAGTTACGAAATCGACGCAACTCACCTTTCCCAAACCAAAACAAATGCTGGAAAATGCAACTGTGGGTTAAGTTGTGTCTGTCCACACAATCAACTGAACGTGGGTAAAGTTACAAAACACACCTACATTTACCCCAAGGTAAGTTTACTTTGTTTAATAGATAATTGATTTATTTATTGATTGATTGTTTACTAAAATTAATGATATGATTAAGCAGCAGGGAGAGTGATGAGTTCGCATTAGCTCTGTTAGCATTAGCTCTGGTCCATAGGTCTGTCCCACACCAGAGCTATGCTAACATCAGACAGTCGCAGCATTGTATTAATATAATTAATAAAGTGACGTGAACATCACTAGCCTCACCTTATACCTAACAAAATAAATATCCAGGGCCATATATCTTTGTAGACAATGAGGCAGGCTTATAGGTGGCTAGCAAGCTAGCTGGAATGCTAACGGAGAGATGCTTTCACTCTTCACCCTCCCTGCTGCTAAATCATATTACTTTTACTAAATGGTGGTTAAATCAATCATCTAATTAACAAAGTAAACTTACCTTGATGTAAATGTAGGTGTGTTTTGTAACTTTCCCCACGTTCAGTTGATTGTGTGGACGGACACAACTGAACCCACAGCCTGCAGATTTCCAGCATTTGTTTTGGTTTGGGAAAAGGAATAAAAATGTCCCTCCAAACGTTCTGGACACCTCGAGTCACTGTTGCAGGTCCCCAGCAGCAATATTTTACCACAGCGTTATTCTAGTGTAATATAAATACGGTTGATAGGCATTGGAAAAATGGCAAAATAACATTGTCCTAAATGCATCCTTAATAATACGTTAAATATTTGAAACTTGAATACATAATATATACAGAAACAGTTATTTAACATTATAATAAGGTGTAGTTTAATTTATTGTTGATTTACATTGCATTTTGTTACATTCATGCTGTCGATCTGGCCCTTCGAGGGCAACCATGATGCTGATGTAGCCCTCAGTGAAAATGAGTCTGATACCCCTGATCTATGCAGTGGTCTGCTGGGGCTGTGGAAGCACTGAGAGGGACAGGAAAAGACTGAACAAGCTGGTTAAGAAAGCCAGCTCAGTCCTGGACTGTCCCGCAGAGACCATCGAGGTGGTGGGTGAAAAGAGAGTGTTAACAAAACTGAGATTCATCATGGACAACACCTCTCATCCCCTGTATGAGACTGTAAAATCACTGAACAGCTCATTCAGCAGCAGACTGCTGCCCCCCCAGTGCAGGAAGGAACGTTACCGCAGGTCCTTCATCCCATCAGCTGTCCGAACTCTTCAACAGCAGGACTTAATGGAGCACCTTTTCTGTTTGCTGTACAACCCTTCACCTCCTGCAATATTTTTTTTTTTACACATTCTTTATTTATACCATATTTTTTTAATTATAATTGGTCCCTGTAAAATATCCACCGCTCCAACTCATGTAAGGTATAACATAAAATATCAACCACTCCACCTCATATTTTTAAAAGCGAAATGTGTATATATGTGTATGAATTGTAAATGGCTTATTTTTTAACAATTTAAATTTTTGAATATTTTTTGAGAGCTATATATACATTTTATATTATTTTTTAGCCTATTTTTTAAAAGCATTTCTGCAAGCCCTGTTGAAATTTTTACTTTCTATCTGTCCAACCTGTGCTGCTGTAACGGGTGAATTTCCCCGGTGAGGGATTAATAAAGTTCTATTCTATTCTAGGCTCACAAGTTTGTGACAACAGTTCGGCAAAGACCCTTTTCTATTCCAACATGACTGTGCTCCAGTTCACAAAGCAGGGTTCATAAAGACATGCTCTGAGTTAGTTGAGGCAGGTCGTGACAGGTCTGCTCAAAGCCCTGACCTCAACCACATCCAGCTTCTTTGGGATGGACCGGACCAGAGAATAAATGCTCCACAGAACCAATGGACACAAATTCAGAAACACTCTAAAATCTGTGGAAAAACATCCTAAAGAGTCGAAGCTGTTACAGTTGCAAAATAGGGACTGACTCCACATTATATGAATATAATGACATGACGGTCTGTGATATAAGAATTTAGTATATCTTACTGTACCAGTAATTAACACAGTGTTCTGGTGAGACAATCAATCGGCAGTTAACAATTACACTGACCACGACAGAGGTGCTAAGTGAATTTATTCTCCATGTTGAATACAAGTTCAGATAGGTCACTGACTCACATCACAGAATGAAGGATGCTGGGAAATGACAAATGGTCAGTAAGAATCAGCCATTTTTAAACCATCACATGAACAACATCAGGACCTTGAGATAAGTCTTAAGACGCTTACGTGTCACAACTTAGGGACTTGATGGAGCCAGATTTGATAATCAGTAGCAATGGCCCTCAACAGGCCAGAATCTAGAGGGAAAGTCACAGACTTATGAATCAGCATTATATAATAAGGCCATGTTGACCCCAAAATGCAGTTTTTACACAGCACGGTCCCTGTGGGTGTACTTGTCTCAGGGCTTAAAGTGTTCCGGCACCGTGCCGGATTATTGAGGAAATAACACACACAAACACATTATCTGAGTGGTCTTGAACGCAGCATCCGAGGTGAGCCGGTGGTTGTTTGAATGGAGGCAACAAGTGGCGCTGGGGATGGATAGAGGACAAGGGTGGAGACGGTTAGCCGTTTGGGCGCCAGAAGCTAAGGGAGCCTGGTACCTGATTTGTGTGTTGTGCTCCAACAAGCTAGTCTATGCAACTAGCAGCAAAAAAAGCTCTTCACCATCACAAAGAAGACGCCGGCCACAAAGGAGCAGTCCGCACGTTCCAACACACAAGCTGTTAACTGGGAGTAACAGCCACAGCCAGGGGCGCTGCTAGGGATTTTGGGCCCCATGAAAAGAATCTTTACCGGGCCCCCCAACACAGCGGCGAAATTTGTTGATGCTATTTTTGATCATCATTAGGGGCCTCTCTGGGCCCCCCTCAATCATGGGCCCCTATAATCCGTATCCTTTACCCCCCCTTTTCGGCGCCCCAGGCCACAGCGGACGTAGCCAAGTAGCCCTGACTGCAGCCCGCAGATCGGGGCAGGGGCTACTCACCGTAGCCAAGTAGCCTTGACTGCAGACCGCAGATCGGGGCAGGGGCTACTCGATGTAGCCAAGTAGCGCTGACTGCAGACCGCAGATCGGGGCAGGGGCTACTCAACGTAGCCAAGTAGCCCTGACTGCAGACCGCAGATCGGGGCAGGGGCTACTCAACGTAGCCAAGTAGCCCTGACTGCAGACCGCAGATCGGGGCAGGGGCTACTCGATGTAGCCAAGTAGACCTGACTGCAGACCGCAGATCGGGGCAGGGGCTACTTAACGTAGCAGACCCCGATGACTCATCTTTTTGTGACTTGAAAATACATTTGTGCTCATTTATTGTGGAACATTACTAATCATTTACGATCATGCAACCGCTCGTAAAAAAAAAGTAGCGGTTGATAAAAACGCTTTAATTAAACTGTCCTGTTTCCAATCAGCATGCCAGTTATATGAACAAACATGACATTGCACCAGAGTTCTAGAAACATCCGTGTTTTATGTGAAGCACCTTGAATTGTCTTACACGCGAAATGTGCTATACAAATAAACTTGCCTTGTCTGTCTGATCAGGATGTAGGTTTTCTCTGAATGTTGATGAAGCAACTACCCAAAACATGGTAAAAAAAATACTGAATGTAATGGTTCACTTTACCCTGCGATGGACTGGCTAACTGTCCAGGGTGTACCCCTGCCTTTCGCCCGTAGACGGCTGGGATAGGCTCCAGCACATCCCCGTGACCCTTCAAGCATGAAACAGGTATAGAAAATGGATCGATGGATGGTCACTTTTTTTTAGGATGATGCATGCAGAGGAAAAACAGAACTACCTCTGCAAATATGTTAAAGAGGAGAGGAGTAATAACCAAATGGAATGTATTTCCTATAACTTAATTTACCATTGTTTTGAACAAAAATGATAAAAAGTTGCATTTTTGTTTGGTTTTTTTTGTACAAATTGCCCTTTACTAAAACTAAAATAGTTGTTAAATGAATCAGATTCATTGGCTTGACTGAGTTTCACATGTTTTCACTTATAACTTAATAACCTTTACTTTCTAAAATTCACATTTAAATTGAAGGTTATCTTGTACATTACCAAGCACAATGCCAAAAAGCTGTTTGCCAAGTTGTCTAAAATGTGTATGCGTTGGATCCACTGCACATCCGGAAAAAAGTTCGGGCTCAGGATTTTCTTTTTACTTTAAGCCCTGTTGTCTGTATCGGTATTGTATATAACCCTGGTCCTCGAAAGCCACAAACCTACATGTTTTAGGTGTTACCCCACTTCAGCGCACCTGATTCACAAGAATGGGTCGTTAACAGAATTGTGCAGACCTGGAGGACAAGTTGATGATGATCCATTCATTTGATTCGGGTACGCTGAAGCAGGGAAACATCTAAGACCTGCAGGGTTGCGGCTTTCAAGGAACAGGGTCGGCCACCCGTGGTCTATATAGTGGATCTCATGTACCGCTACTCTACCTGGACAAAAACAGGGCCATGTGCTATTGCTACTTTTGGGTTTATAGACTGGTGAGCAAGCTTAAAAATACATTACTGCCACCATTTGGACTAGAATAGAGAAGAATGACAGGATTCAGTTAGTAATATGCCAAAGAGATTGAACAAATCTGACTGTCTGGGGACTGCTGTGTCTACATGTTGAAGCGTCCTTGAGTAAACCTACACTGGCTCTGATGCATTTATCGGTGTGTGATTGTGTGTGCGACAGAAAGAGCACAGCACAGACGCAACAGAAATAATCGTCGTCAGTCTCCTGTGAGTTAGGGAGCGCCGTATAAACGCCTGAATGTGACTTACAGTGTAAAAGTGCTTTTTTGTGGTCAAAAAGACTAAAGAAGAGCTGTAAAAACACAGTCAGTTTACCATTTTGGATCAAGTTCAACCTTCCTTTATCACAGTGAATGAATAGCTTAGTTGCCGTCGCCTTGTTGAACCTTAAAAATGCCTCTAAACCGTATTCACAGATTAAATTACGGTACATGCATTTGGACATCTACAGACCATTTCATTTCAGTTTTTAGTCTTAGTCCTGTTCCCCAGTTCAATCTCTGCTTCCATAAAAGACAGTTCAGTACCATCCACCTGACCTTCCTCTGTCATCTTACAGCCTGTCCTGACAGTATAACCGTCCAGATGGGACATCTTCAGCCTCTCCCACTGTGATGCCAGACGAGACAGTTGGCTCAGTAACGGGCCAACAGAGGCTCTGTCTTCAGGACTCAGCGGACAGTTACCGATTTGCTGGATTGCTGAATTGGGGAGTCCATTTGCCCTAATTCTGGGGAAGTTTAGGGTCTCGACATGCATTAACTGAAAATCTCATATCTACGCTGCTTGTCACAGGGTCCAGAAAGACACCCAGGACTCACCTCCAAGGCAGCAGAGGTGAGGCTGCTGATGTTCTGAGAGCATCATTTTCTTTGTCTGGAAGTGAATATGTCAAAAAATGCAAAGGAAATTTTGAGCGGTGAGGATAAATTTTTGGAAGAGATTTTGCAAGGGTTTCAATGTGGCTCTTTGCTTTTAGCCTCGCTGTTGGCTTCATCCTCGTATCTCCCTCAGCTGAGACTGGGGTCAGCAGCAGGTCAACATACAATGCACCCAGTGGATTACCAAAGCAACCAGAGACTTTAGTAAGAGCCCCATCCTTAGCCAGGATTCGGACTCAGTCTTCTGTGACGTCTGCCCTCACTAGTCTCTTCCCACTTGTGCATACGTTACTGTGACTCCCTCTGAAAAACTGCCACATCATTAACCCCTTACCATTCCTGTATAATTTGCATAAAACGCCTATCCAAGGCATACCCAAAGTAAATTGAAAGCTGTTCTTGAACCGTTTGTAGCACATGGATGGTTTTGGTGTCTTTTGAAAGGTAACACTCTGAAGTTTTTCCCACAACTGTCAGAATCACTGTAAGTGCTACTAGCATTGAGTAATCTAAGTTTGAACACACTGAAATATAAGTTTTTTATTTCTGCCTGAATTTTTTTTGTAAACAGATGTCTGCAGATGAGTGCAGCTGTGACTTATTAGCTGGAAAACACAATGGGACCACAGCATGAAGCCTTACCTAGTGCAAGTTCAAATTTGATAACAATACCACTATTTTACACACGTTTTTGTAAGAGTATGTCTAGGCATTTCCAAAAATGGCCATTTGGAGTCTCCAAAATGGCACTTGGATAAACATGGCCACATACCTCGGATAAAAGGACATAACTCTTGAACGCTTCATCGTACAGTCATAATCTTGGCCTCTAATGAAAGGTGACACTTAGAGGTATCCTATCCCACATCCAGATTCACTATCAATATTGCTGAAAAAAGTTACTGAAACATAAAGCTAAATTTTGCATATAAAAAGAGTCAAAACAAGTGTTGTTGTGGAAAATGTAATTTATATAAAAAAATGACTATCTTTTACAACACAGCAAACTATTCACATATTTGAACATATTTACAATTATAACCATTTACAGGTTGGCAGCATGCCAGTCACTGTAGCAATCTCTAGTCGGTATCAAGCACAAAGGTACATCACATGAGGAGCATTTCAACTGTGTTTTAGCATGACAGTGCCTGCACTTCAGCCTACCAGTAGTCCTCTGCCCACTGATAAAAACCAGTATGTGATGTGCTCCACGCGGAGCAGGAGGTGGGACAGGTCTGGCTGTGGAGGAAGACCCTGCTTCTGCCAGCTGCTCGGTGAGGGTCTCCCAGAATGCCTTTGGTGCAGAGGGATCTCTCCTCTCCACCCATACACCTGGAACAACAATGAAAAAAATATATACAAAAACACAAATATGTGCAACACAAAAATTGTTTCATTTCAAAATGAATACACAGTTGAATATACAGCACATACCGGCTGTACTCCTTCACAGCTGGTGGAACTGAGATGTCCTTCATCTGCCAATGTCCATCTGCACCTTTGACCCTCTATGTGACCACTTGCTGACTGGCTCCCAATCCACATCTGAATCCTCAGATGACTGCCCATTATGTGAAAATAAAGAAATAAGTCATTTACAAAACTTTCCATCTTTTCTGTATTGTACTACTTTACACAATGACCCCCCCCCCCCCCCCCCCCCACACACACACACACCCCAACAAACAACTCACACATACTCCTCCCCCCACACACACACAAACAAAGGCTTTTGTATTTATTCAAAGTAAAACTTGTTTATGTCGAAATATACAGTAATATGTAATATGAATAATACTACCAATTATGATACAATATATACGTAATAATATAATATAAGCTGTAATATAAGTCACAATTTAGTCAAATACTTACGTATGCAGAGCAAAATCTTCTCTGACGGAGAAAAAGTCTTCTGCGCAGGCGTGCGCTCTGTTATCTGATTTTATCTGATCCCCTCTCCTGACACGTAACTTTCACGACGAGCAAATTCCTCCTCTTCCTTCTTGGGCGGTCCTTTTCACCATTTTCTACAATAAATACGCTCCCAAACTGAAAAAACGCTGAGAAATAAGCCACAATGTGTGCGTCCCCTTTGACGCGCCTGACTGCGCGTAACAGAGACTAGGTCATTAGCATTTTACGCTCAGGTTCCTTTGTCTATTCATTATCTCCACCCCCTCGACCATCACATCGATGTTTTCAGAATTTCATTGGCTATTCAATGCGTCAGTCATCAGCACGATTGATTCTAACTGGCTGTTTTTTTCCTGAAGCAAAGTAGGACATGGCTTCGTTTCAACGTTGGCCCTTATTGGCTATTGTAGGCTGTGGACAGGACAGGGAAGCTGCTGTATGGCTGTATGAGGTGTCAATCGAAAGTTCAGATGACCCCCTCCATTTTGAGACCAGACACAGGTATGTCAGGACAGGAAGAAGCGTTTTATGACGAAGAAAACACGGAAGTTACTGAACACCGACCAGCTACCAGTGGCGTTTTTGTGGATACTTTCTGGTATAATAATGCATTTTGGACTAAATACTTTACTGGATTGGATCGACTGGACCTTTGTGAGTTCAACCAGACCATTTTTGTGGGAATATTTTATACTTTACAGTTTTTAATACTTTACAGAATTAAAAACAATTATCACAATAAAATCTCTAAGCTCATCTGCAGTCGTGTCCTGTATCACCTGACGAAGAACACTGACAACTTTACCAACGACGTCTTTGGATGAAAGAGTCAGAAGAGAACCTCTGCCTTCTGCACTGGCATGGTCCTTCTTGCTTTGCTCGATACAACTGACTATTGTGCTGTTGGAGACATCGATCATGCCGGCTATAAAGTATTAGCAGCTCTAAAAAGTTCCAATGATTGACAGCAGTATTTTCCAATCAATAAGCAGCTTCTGCTTTGTCCCCTCTGTAACTGAGTCCACGTTGCCAATGACTTTGGTCACATCTATTATGTGTTTCATCACCTGACGCTTCTTCTTGTTGTGCAATGAGGCGTATAACATGCTCGTTTAGTCATAAAAGGGGGTTATTACCAACTTTCTTGAGAGACAGCTGCTAATAACCAGAAGGGTATTAACAAAGTTAATAAAATGAAATGGGGCACCACCTGATAAATCAGGAAAAAGGACTAAATGGCACAATCAGTCTCAGAGTGGCTGTTGTTCTTTACATGCCAGCTTGTGACCAGGTGTGGCGCTATAGAGCAACAGAGAAGATGTGAGTCTGAGCACAGACCTCTTCAACCAGCAAATGTTACAAAACTGTGCAAAATAACCACAAACAACTTCTCTCATTAGAATATATCAGAATTTATTAACATAAGTAATAAAATGAACAAACACTTGAATCAAGATCCTGATATCTACTAACTAAAAGATGACTAAACTAACAAATAACAAACAAAAACGAGCAAATAAAACATTAAATGGAAACCAGTGTAAACTTATATACATGTGTGCTGGAAACTATAGGTGTGTGTGTGTGTGTGTGTGTGGTAGATAAATTAAGCTTGCTTCTAGCGTGAGGAGGATTTCAAGATGGCGGATGGGGTCGCGTGGTGATTTCGTCCCTCACCAAGATGGCGGCCGAGATCACGTGTTGCTCTCATCCCTCAACAAGATGGTGGCCGAGATCACGGTAATCTCGTCCCTTGCCAAGATGGCTTCCGATTAACGGAAGGTTGTTAGTAAAAGAAACAAAGGAAAGGACAGAATAAAATCAGCAAAGCTAGAATGTCCTTAGCGGCTAGCAACAGCAACTCTGTCGTTTCCCGCAGATGCAGCGATGTGAACCAACTTCACCAAGTTGCTCTGATTTTGAACTGCAGTTGCTTTTCACAATATAAGCACATGAAGGAAATTCAGTTATGGCGGGACCGATGGTCCGGTCCTAAACACGTGTGACGCACAAGGAAATTGAATTTGCCAATAACACTAAACTAAGCTCTGCCCAGACACAAAAGCCTCTTACGTGGATCGCTCTGGAAGTGATCGATGGCGTTGTGAAGTCCGTGGAACTGGATTGATGATCCAAGATCGGCAGTATCGGGCAGAAACGTACTCTCCGCTGGTATCCAGGAGCAGCTCTCCTCCTCGTTCTCTCTCTTCGTGGTCAACGGAGAGATGCGGCGTTGCACAGCAACAGCAGCTAGGCTGTCTTCCTTCCCAGTTCGTCTGAGGTCGGTCACACGTCTGCAGCGCGCGGGTGATTTCTACGCGTTGTTTCCGTACGTTGCGGCTCACTCCGTGTGGCACGTCACGATCGGACAAGGCGTGTGATTGTCGTCAGACAACCAGAGGGATCTGCAGACAGGTCCCCAGGGAAATGCAGGCTTTCAGTTATTTACCTTACTGGAGCAGGCCAGAGAGAAAGTGCACTTTCTCTTTTAGGTAGTGGAGGTCAGAGAGAGCGAGTGGGAGGAGGAAGCCAGTATTTATGCGCCAGGAACCCCTGCTGTGTAGTCGGGTCCTCAATCAGTGAGAGGGCAGGGTGTCCCTTCACACCTTGCCATAAAACAATAAAACGTTGCAAAGCATGTTGGGGGTTTGAGTTTTATGATTTCCTTTGTGGCCTGTGGCCCAACATTCTTCACCTGCTCATAATGTGAAGTCATTTGAAGGGGTTTTTGCATTAGCTCTTTCCACCAACATAAAGCATGAGCATCAGCACTGTCTCTGTGCATCTGACTTCTTTCATGCTCTTCTCTCCGCCAGTGACCATGTTTCCATATTTCCATACCTCCTGTTTTTTTAAAAGGACTATCGTCTGCACGAGGTGCAAATGCCAAACAGGCAGGGAGATACCGTGATTGAGTTTTTCCACTGTCCGCCAGCCATTTGCGGTTGTTGCCAAACCTGAGACAGTAGAAGCTTTTCTGTGAGCTGCTGAGGATGGTGGGAAAAACGGAGCACAGCATTAAAAATGCAAAGAAAGCAGAGGAAATTATAATGTGAGGGGCACAAAGAGTGACAGTTGAATAAACAGCTTAAACCTAATATGTATTTAGTACTTTATATAATGTATTTATGCAGTGCAGTTAACCCTTCATTATAATGTTACCCTATGACTTAACACCATTTGAATATCATTTACAATATCAATTATCCTCTATCTATAAGTGTATAATAGTTAAATAAGTTTTGCAATGCTTTTTTCTGGTCTCTTCTCATCCATCTTCAATTATGCTAATTATTATCAGCCAACTTTGGAAGGTGGGTTCAACCAGGTAGAAATATTTCATGGGGGTGGGATATCCTGTTTGACTCTTCCATACAAGGTCGGCTCAGCATGTGGACCGGGCTGTTTAAGAAAGGAAAGCTACATGAATCCAGTTTTTCTCTACTTGTCAATCAGCCCGAAAGTGAACTGGCCCACCGGGAATTCTTCTGGGTCTCCCAATTACTCGCTCCGAGCGACAGCTATGGCAGATATGTTGGATGTCATAGGCGGAAATCCCGGGGGGGGGACACAGGGGACGTGTCCCCCCCTTCCATAAAGTTGTCCCCCCCTAAAAAATCATTGTAAGCACACAAAAACAATTGAATAATAATATAGTCATGTTCAATAAAATTACAACACAAGCGCTGCAAATTATAAACGTAAAAACCCTTTTTTTTTTTTTAAATGTTGAAACATTGCGACCCCCCTATTTCTCAAAGTGGTTTAGTCCACATGCTGTTTCTAACCGGCGGGGCTACCAGCACAGTGTTGCCAACTTAGCGACTTTGTCGATATATCTAGCGACTTTCCAGACCCCCCTAGCGACTTAATTTGTAAAAAGCGACTAGCGACAAATCTAGCGACTTTTTCAGGTGATTTTGCGACTCACTGGCACTCAAACCGCTAGGTTTGAAGCCATCACTTGGCCGCTGATGGCTGCTGTCTGCCTCGCGAGCCGCGCTTCTCTCTCTTTCTCTCTCTCTGTCGGGCACAGTGCACAGCCACAAACACCCCGCCCCCTGCGCGAGACAACTCGAGCTCCTCTCCACCTCCACCCCCCCCACCACCCCGTCCGACGGTCCGACCGTCCGTCCGTGTCCGTCCGTCACATCTAGCGACTTCTAGCGACTTCCGGGACAGCCTCTAGCGACTTTTCTCATTGGAGAGTTGGCAACAGTGTACCGGCAGCTCCGTGCGTCAGCGAGTGTGTCATTTAAATGTAGAAGGGATTTTAAATTGTATTTTATTTTTGATTTTTAAGTTGCCATATTTAATGGCGTAGTTGTAATATGTTGTTGTATTTTGTTTGTCAAAAAATACAACACTACAATATAATAATACCACCTAATACCATTGTTGATTTTTCAGTTTGAACATTGAAAAACCTGTATACAGGTAGAATATGCACTGATACACAACAATGCTACAACTACTATTATTACTTTTTCTAACATTCAACAGGCTGTGGGCTCAACCCTGCAAGGCAAGTTCCAAAGGAGCAGGAGAGAGAGAGGGAGAGAGCATTTTTTTTCATGTCCCCCCCAGGAATTACTCTCTGAAATTTTACTGTTTATTGTCCCCCCCTCAAATGAAATGGGATTTTCGCACCTGTTGGATGTAGAAGAGAGCCATGATGGGATGGAGGACGTGTGCAGCAGCATGTGGTGAGAGACATTTTTCATCACTTCATCAAGCTCAAATGAAAAGGGTGAAAGCTTTGGTTACAGATGCCATTCGGTTTCCTGTTATAAACACATACACCGATGTCACATTTTGATGTTAAAAAATTCATTCTGAGGCCTAACTGCTCTGTGTTATGCTGGAGCATAAATTAAGGCCATGACTCTTCGCCTAAAATCCTGCTTAATTTGAGGTCACCGGTTGTTGTCTCTATCAAGAAACTGAGTTAGTGTCTAGTCAGACCTCAAGGTTACTGGTTACTGTAATTTTCCACTTGGTATTAGAATTGTATTAGATGAACTGCCTGCCTTTTTGTCTTTGCCATTCTGGAGAATCCTGCATTCTGTGATGACCTCTCTGAATTTGACTGCAGCCTTGGAGAAATAAACTCCGTTTTGCACCTCCGTCGTTTGTCAGTGCCTTGCTTAACAGTCGAATAGATTGCATCACCAGTGCACATTAATTAATAATTCTTACGACTAAGAAGATATCCAAATTCTTAGTTTACAGTAAAAATGTTTTTATGACTCTCGGGTTTTCACTTGTCCAAGTGTGACGTGTTTCCAACTGCAGACTGTTTGATCAGACGCTTCCAGCTGAGGATCTCTTATGTCATTCATGTCTAGGGTTGGGAATTGAGAACCGGTTCCTGTAGAGAACCGGTTCCCTAACCCCAACCCCAACCCTAACCCCAACCCCAACCCTAACACTAACCCCAACCCTAACCCCAACCCCAACCCTAACCCCAACCCCAACCCCAACCCTAACCCCAACCCCAACCCTAACACTAACCCCAACCCCCCCTAAACCCCAAACCCCAACCCCAACCCTAACACTAACCCCAACCCACCCCCCTAACCCTAACCCTAACCCCACCTAACCCCCCTAACCCCCAAACCCAACCCTAACCCCAACCCAACCCGAACCCCCAACCCCAACCCCAACCCCACCCCAACCCCAACCCTACCCCAACCCTAACCCTAAACCCCCCCCCCCAACCCGAACCCAACCCCAACCCCAACCCCCAACCCTAACCCCACCCAAACCCCAACCCAACCCCAACCCCACCCCAACCCCAACCCGAAACCCCCACCCAACCCCAACCCGAACCCCAACCCCCCCAACCCCCCCCCAACCCCTAACCCGACTCCCCAACCCTAACCCACCCCCCCAACCAACCCCAACCCTCAACCCCAACCCCAACCCTAACACCCAACCCAAACCCCGAACCCCCAACCCCAACCCCAACCCCAACCCGAACCCCACCTAACCCCACCCTAACCCCCCCCTAACCCCAACCCCAACCCAACCCAACCCTAACCCCAACCCTAACCCAACCCCAACCCAACCCAACCCTAACACCAACCCCAACAACCCCCAACCCAACCTAACCCTAACCCCAACCCTAATCCCCACCCCAACCCCAACACTAAATCCCAACACTAACCCCAACCCCAACCCTAACACTAACACTAACCCTAATCCCAACCCCAACCCCAACTCCAACCCTAACCCTAATCCCAACCCCAACCCTAACCCTAACACTAACCCCAACTCTAATCCCAACCCTACCCTGCAGAGGTGGCTGTCTTTGTTCTGCATTCTGTCTCATGCCTTTCTTTCAGTGTTCACCGGTTTTAAAAAAGGTAAACAGATGTAGCACAGTGAACATACAATCGGTATTTGAATTCTGGTGAGGCACTTGCACAGCTGGGGAGCGCTCCGGTACTCTGTTGTGCCTGGTTTGACCACAGAGTGGCAGTAAAGGTCTAATGATGCTTGCTGGGCTGCAGCCACAGCTATAAAACATTCTCTGATCATTTTACAGCATTGCAGTCTAACCTGGATTCCTCTCCCTTAATTTTCCCTGTCTCAACCTTTCTTTCCTCTTCCTCTTTTTATCTTTGTTACTCTCTTCTTGCTGCCGAGCCTCTTTCTTTTTCAGCCTTGCCGTAGACTTGGAGCACATGCCGCCACTGCCTCTGCAGCAAGACCACCTGGCTTCAAGCAAACTGCTTTATGTTCCTCTCAGATGAATATTAAATAAAGGGAGAACACTCATGCTTCTTCTCTTTGTCTTCCGGCATATTTCAGGACAGCGTGAGCCACCAGAGCCTCCAGGATGGCACGCTTACAGAGAAACAGTCTGCACTCATTTGGCAGCGAGCTCCAAAGTTCTAAGCACTGACTTTGATTGGTCCGCCATCACTTGCCATCTGCCAATCACGTCAATGTCCATTTGTCTTATCAGCCTCAATCTGCTGCCCAGATTGTTTGTTTTCCAGAGCTGGAGAATCACCGGTATTTTCTTTCTGAAATCAAAGAGCGAGAATTTAATCAAATCAATCAATCAACCAGAGAGAGAGAGCTCCATCCACTTCTGCAGAGGGTGATGTTGTTTTTCAGCAGTGAAAGCGCTGTCTAACTCAGTATCACCCATGAGGACGCATCTACATTTCAATAATAACCTTCCCTGGACGGCGTGTGTGTGAATGTGGATGGTGTGTGACCCCCCCCGCTGCAGTCTCCCCTGAGTCGTACATCAGTCCAGCCTGGCTCGCCGCCTTTCAATGTGTCCGTATCCTCTTAAGTAAACAGTCAGCGCTGTATGTAGTAGCGGTGGATACCTGTGCCGGCGGCTGTTCGGTGCTCAGACATTAATCAGTTCTCCCCAGTATTCAACTGGCGTTTGCTGCTGCGCCTTTAGTCACACCTCAGGTTTACATCCTGTTCCAGCAGTTGACCTCCACTGACTTTTACCGCTGCAGGCTCAGTTCAATGACCATCTGTTAGACTCACGATCATCAGATGATTTTTATCATGTTTTTACAAAAAGAAATCCTCTAAGGCAGCCATTCCCAAACTTCAGAATACCAAGGCCCAATTTGAAATGTGAAAAATCTCCGCGGCCCACCGAAACCTTTAATCACAACTGTGGTCAACATTCAGGACTAGAAGATATGTTCAGATATTATTGTAAGGGGTCAACAAATAAGGTGACACTTGTCATATTAAGTTAAAATGACAGTAGAATAACACCCACAGTAACTGGTTTGTTTTGTTACTTCTTAATGTTTTTAAATCATGTTGTTAATATTTTACAGTAATTAAAAACATATTTAAAAAAGATTGAGGATTTAAAACATATTTGTTTAATTTTAATGACCTCTCATAGCCCACCTGCAGTACCGCGATGGCCCACCAGGGGGCCGCGGCCCATACTTTGGGAATCACTGCTCTAAGGATTAAAGGGGGGCTAACCTTTGCACACACTGCACACACCCTAGTTTCCTTCCAGTCATCCTTTGGCTTCACATTTGAAGCCAAATGTGTCTTTTATACTTTCTGTCCGGAAAACACTTTGGCTTTTCTGATAAATCATTGTTTCTTGCCGACCAGTTTGTGTTTGAGTCCTCATCCAGCTTCGCGTGTGACAGGCACAAACAGGTGAACATTTGAGAACCATCGTGCAAAACATCAATAAGAGGACAGATGGCCTTAATAAGTGGTCAGATGACAAAGAAGACAAACCTGCAGCAGATCAGCCGCTCACAAATATGGATCGTCACATGAAAACACACCTGCAGGCACACAAGTCCTGCTTATTAGATGTTTGCTAATTATTTGAAGTGTTTATTTCTGACTGATCACACGCGTGATGTTAATCGTTCTTTATTTTTTAAATGCTCACAATGCCTGGTGTTCTAGGTTTATAAACAGAACTGCCAGCTTCTGGTATCAGTTTTAATATTCTTAGGTTGTGTTAAGGAATCTGGAAACAGTGAAACGGTTATAAAAAGTTAGAAAGCTGTAAATGAATTATGCATCATTCTAATTTAATCACATAGTTTTACAGACCAAACAAAGTGTTTTAGATAAATTAGATGGCTCACTATCAATATTTAATATCTGTTGACCGACTGGGAATACCACAAATTGTCAAAGGAAAATACGTTACATCCCAAGAAACACAGATACCTGAAGGCTGGGACACCGCGAAAGTTCGAATTCATAAATGGCAGTAATTTCATGAACTTATATGCATCAGAAACAGAATGAATGAACAGAGCTAGTCGTGTTTAGGGCAATGGACAGTTCCATGACCATGGACAGTTCCATGACCATGGACAGTTCCATTACCATGGACAGCTCCATGACCATGGGCAGCTCCATGACCGTGGACAGTTCCATTACCATGGACAGCTCCATGACCATGGGCAGCTCCATGACCGTGGACAGTTCCATTACCATGGACTCCATGACCATGGACAGCTCCATGACCGTGGACAGTTCCATTACCATGGACAGCTCCATGACCATGGGCAGCTCCATGACCATGGACAGTTCCATTACCATTGACAGCTCCATTACCATGGGCAGCTCCATGACCATGGACAGCTCCATGACCATGGACAGTTCCATTACCATGGACAGCTCCATGACCATGGGCAGCTCCATGACCGTGGACAGTTCCATTACCATGGACAGCTCCATGACCATGGGCAGCTCCATGACCGTGGACAGTTCCATTACCATGGGCAGCTCCATGACCATGGACAGCTCCATGACCGTGGACAGTTCCATTACCATGGACAGCTCCATGACCATGGGCAGCTCCATGACCATGGACAGTTCCATTACCATTGACAGCTCCATGACCATGAGCAGCTCCATGACTGTGGACAGTTCCATTACCATGGGCAGCTCCATGACCATGGACAGCTCCATGACCGACGTGACTCCTGTACAAGTCTTCGGGAGCATCTCGGTCTACATCGAGCTGATCCTCACCAGGTGCCCGAACCACCTCAGCTGGCTCCTCTCGATGCATAGGAGCAGTGACTCTACTCGAGCCTCTCTTGGATGTCTGAACTTCACACCCCGTCTCAGTGAAAACTCATCCCAGTGGCTTCGTGACCACAGGTGAGGGCAGGAACATGGATCGACCGGTGAAGAGAGTCTCACCTTCTGGCTCAACTGTCTCTTCACCTCAACGGCCCATAAGAGGCCACGTCACTGCAGATGTTGCACCTTTCCTCACACATGCATAAGAAGATCCTTAAATTCCTGCACCTGAGGCTACAAGAACAAAAACAGAAATCCAGGTAGAAGTAGCTGTGTTGTTGGACATACCAGCATGCTGCTTGTTTTACTTCATGCAGACCTACATGGGTCCTCATCCAGCTGTGCATGTGACTGTAACAAACGAAGGGACACTAGAAAACATCAATAATATGACAGATGGACCAAACAAACTAAATTCCAAAGGATGGCGAGGCCCCGCTTTTACCGTCTGTGTTCATTCTTCATGCTAAAAAATTAAGATCAAGCAAGCTTTGACCTTCTGCAAATTAAGCCATTGAGACAAATGTCCTGCAGCAGACCAGCTGGTCACAAATATGGATCGTCACATGTTCAAAACCCACCTGCAGGGACCACCAGTCAACTCCCGGTTACCAGATGTCTGTTTTAGTCTCTTTCAGGTGTATTTAGGGGCCTGATGAAACTGTTGGAAAGCTGGAACACATTTATGCTGTTGGAAGTTGCAAACCTGATAGAAAAACACGACGTTATGTTGACATGTTAAGGGTGTTTCCACATTTACCTTTTTTAATTTCTTCTAGTCCAAATCACTTGATGACTTTGTGAACTTGTCGTCCCTAGAAATCAGCTTGTGGACTCGTGTTGCTGAATCACAAATCATCCCTCGTTCCAGCGGCAGCTTCACATGGACGTCTCGTGCTTCTGTCTGAGGCTGATCGGTAAACAAGATCAATCATTTAAATTAGATCACAAGCTGATGAAGCGGAACAAATAAAGCTTCAGTTTGTGTGCTAAAAGAGGATCTATTCTGGTCCAGTCAGCTGTCCTTCATGGTTGTGGCTCTGCAGAGATCATTTCCTCTCCCAGTGAGGTGCAAAGGTTTTGGCACCCCTTTTCAGTCGGCTCAGACGGGACAAAGATGACCTGGTTTTTAACAGGCATAAAATTAAAGTTGATAAATTTAAATTCTTTAAAAAAAATAAACTTTTTTATTTTACGTTTTCCACCATCACCTGATCTTGCATCACCTGACCTTTCCTAATGAGGGATATGAGCAGACGATAGCTCTCATCAGAGATCCACTCAACTAGAACATGACATATTAGCTAGAACATAGCGCATTGATCTCTGGGCTCCTAAGGGGGCGTGTCTGAAGTTTTGTTTAAATTGTGTTAATGGAAAAAATAGATCTGGATGTGAAGTGCGTATAGGGCAGTGGTTCTCCAACTTTTAATCCTGTGTACCACCTGAGAAACTGTTCAGAGTACCACCATGATGACCAATTTTAAAATATAGCCATATATGCCTCCTCAAATAGCTTTAAACAGACAGAGATGTTTATTCCTTATTGTGGTTATTTATTACCTGAATTGTTACATTACTGAATAAGACATTTACAACTCTGTCCAAATATTCTCACATACTCATACTCTCATACAGAGCAAAATAAACCCACTCAAAAATTGTTACATCTGCACTGCAACTGAATATGCAACAGATATTTTTTATCAGACAATTTTAACTTCGGTATGGATGCAGTCCACTAGCAAGGTAACTGAGGAATCAGAGACAGGCAAAATTATTTGAGGCAAATATTATGACTGAATGACTAATTTTTGGATCATAAATTGAATTGGTGAAAAAGGTGTAGTACCTTTTCCCAGACACGCAGTGTCGACAGAAAACTTTTAGCAAGCAGTTCTTCATTGCAAAGAGCCAAGGACAGAGGAAAAAAAAATGTGTTGCGATGTGTTATCAGTATTTGTAATTCTTGTGTATCAGTACGTGTGGTAATGACGTGTCACCTGGCCCCACCCCTCGTCCATGGCCGAGTCCAGATGGCGTTACTCCGTCAATCTGTTGCCGGCGCCTCCCACTTTTCCAGCACACTGCTGGACTGCTGAACAATGTCCCACCACATTGAAGACGGACGTCAGAGCCCTCATCTCTGCCCAGATCCACCACGGCCGTGTCGGCTGTCCGCTGTTGGGCTGAGAGACATTGTTACGCACAGCAAAATCAGTTCAGTTTCCCGCCGAACGTGAGCGCGCTCAGGCGCAGCTGCAGTAGTCTCTGGAGCGCGCAGGAGGCTGACTCTCCCCCGCGCGTCTTCAGCACAGCGCCTCTGAAACAGTTAACTCCCAGAACTTCCCGGGGTGAAGCAGATGTGCAGGTGTCATGTTGTATCTGCTGTGTACACGTGAGTGAAGGGTTAAGCCAGATTAGGGTAAGAAAGGGAGAAGAAATGAAAGAAGAACGCCAGTCAAATTCCTCACGCGGAACTTACTGCGCCAGACAGTTTTCCCAATCGGTCTGATAACACTGTTACACTCCCGGCTTTCCTGCCGGTACATAGAACCTTCTAAATGTCCAAATTCCTGAACGTCAGTGACATCACAGCAATGCACCAGTAACCCTCCAGTGAAGACAGCGTGTCTCTAGCCCACACAGAGGCTGAGAAGTGGGATTTGTGGCGTGCGTGATGGCGAAACTCTGCCCCCAAAGGTCGAGGTCATCATAGGGAGGGTCAGTTATGTCAAGGCTACCCACCAGTAACCCACTAGTGACAATAGCATGTCTCTAGCCCACACAGAGGCTGAGAAGTGGGATTTGTGGCGTGCTTGATGGCGAAACTCCGCCCCCAAAGGTTGAGGTCATCATAGGGAGGGTCAGTGATGTCAAGGCTACCCACCAGTAACCCACTAGTGAAAATAGCATGTCTCTAGCACACACAGAGGCTGAGAAGTGGGATTCGTGGCGTGCGTAATGGCAAAACTCCGCCCCCAAAGGTCGAGGTCATCATAGGGAGGGTCAGTGATGTCAAGGCTACCCACCAGTAACCCACTAGTGAAAATAGCATGTCTCTAGCCCACACAGAGGCTGAGAAGTGGGATTCGTGGCGTGCGTGATGGCAAAACTCTGCCCCCAAAGGTCAAGGTCATCATAGAGAGGGTCAGTGATGTCAAGGCTACCCACCAGTAACCCTCCAGTGAAGACAGTGTGTCTCTAGCCCACACAGAGGCTGAGAAGTGGGGCTGGTGGCGTGGAAAAAAGCGTTTCAAATAGGCTCCGCCCCCTCAGATTGGAGAAACCTAGTGGTAGGTCAGTGACCTAAAGGACATCCTCAAGTTTCCACCGGTGAAAACAGAATGTCTCTAGCCTGCACAGGGGCTGAGTTATAGTATGAAACCCCAAGGGGTCCAAAGGACTCCTGACACCCCGAGAGTGCAGAAAATCCTAACATCACACAAGGGTTAATTAATTTGTAAATTCTGCCTCAAGGTAATTAAGCTGGATGTGGATGAAGATCAATTGGTTTGTCCATTCCTCTGCCAACAACAACCAATCTTTTGTGTTTTTGTCTATTTCATGTTTATCAGAAGGAACATAGTAAAAGAAGAAACTGAAATCACAATATTTATACTGGTCTACGCATCTTAGTGCGTGCCAGTGGCACTGACTCTGAGTCAGGAAAATGGGTTACTGCTTGTGATTGTTGTGCATTATGTGTTGTCTGCAGAAGTGTGAATGTTTCAGACGACTCCGACTCTCGAAGTGCTTTGACGAACAACGTGGGCTCCTTTTGACTGACTGTGTGAGAGCAGGAGACCCTACTGTTTTTTATAGTGCAGACAGAAATGCATCTCGTGTGTTGTTCATTCTCGGTGCTCACGTGTCGCGCTGTGTTCACCTGGAGGGCGATATGGATTTCTGCCTGCTGACTGTGAATTGGGCCAATTACCAACATTCCAGAACGTTACGACGACGACGTTGTGAGCAAAAGGTCCATGCGATGTAGGTTTGATCAGGAATGTCGAACCGGTTGTGATCACTCTAAAAAATCTGATGTTAGGCTGTGTCAGCGATAATATCCAACAGTATTTCAACAATATTGAATGAGGAGGCAGTGATGGGAGTTACACCTGTTTTAAATCTCTGCGCGGTGCAGGTGTGATTGTCCATGCCCTGATTCTCCTATCCAAACACTGATTTTTCCTATCAAAAAGAGTTGTGAAAATATACATCCAACAGAGTGGTGTTTCGGACAGGCTTCCTAGTTCGGCTAAATAGTTTTCTGTTGTCGATTTGGCTAATGTTTTTCCAGTGTTCAACTTAAAGGGTGAGCCTTGGACATTCACCCGTCTGTGTCAAGGTTACTGTGAGTCACCGATGATCTACAATGCTGCTCTGAGACGCAGCCTTGAACCTTTGACCCTGTCCCCTGGGTCAGTCCTGCTGCAGTACACAGCAGCAGTGTGAGACCGACACTGTTGCTCTTCTTCAGCACCTGGCGAAAGGAGGGCCATAAAGCCAGCCTGTCTGAGGTGCAGTTAGTGAAACAGCAGGTGAAATTTCTGGGACACTCTGTTTCAGCTGATGGCAGATCGTTGTCACCGAAGCGGGTGGAGGTCGTCCAGCGAGTTCCTAGACCTCTCACAAAGTAACAGGTGATGTCTTTTCTTGGATGTGTTCTTATTGTCAGGTGTTTATCGTAGGCTGTGTGGAGCTTGAGGCTCCTTTAACCTCCCTCATCCATGGACGAGGGTTGTCTGCGCAGGATAAGTTCATTTTGACACCTGAGGCAGAAGAGGCCTTCCAGCAGTTGCTGAGTTGCTGCCTGGAGCGGCCCTTCAGACTGCACCTGCCCTGGGCCTGCCGGACCCCATGCGCCCTTTCACATAAACAGTGAGTGAGGGGGGGGTGCTCATGTGATCTGGTAGGTTATGCTGTTCTGACTCTTTTGGTACCGCATGTAGTGTCTATGATCCTGTTGGAGCAGAAAAGTCACATTTGTCTGCTACTATGTGGCTTCGGTACCAAACAGTTCTTTTTGATTTTGACTGTATTAAATAGAGCCACTTTCAGGCCAGGTCTAGAGGATGGCGAGCCTCAAGACTGTGTGGCTGTGATTAATGAGGTTTGCAACCCCTGACCCGAGGGGGGGAGCGTCACGATTGACACAGAGAGCAGGTATGGAGTCTGCCATGATTTTGAAGTTGGACAGACAGTCTGTCCTGAGTGCAGATAGGTGGATGCTCTCTTGGAGGCCATCCTCCTCGGTTCAGTGCATTATGCTGATTTTCTGAGCTCTCTGAGCTCTCTCCCGGTGAAGGGAAGAAGTATTGTCTGTTTATTGTTGACATCAGTGTTGACATGTTCTAAAGTGGGTTGAGGTTTTCCCCTTTCTAAGGATGACAGCTCCACAGTGGCGGAGGCTTGGCTGAAAGAGATCCTGCCACGGTGGGAATTCCATCTGAAATCTCCAGTGACAACGGCACTCATTTTGTTTAACAAAGTCCTGGTGCAGGTAGGGGAGGTTCTGGGGTTTGGCCTCAGAGGACACTGTGCCTGACATCTGGAGCCTGTTTGTACCTCTGATCACACAAACACGTACACATACATGCACGTACACACACACACACACCTGAGCTTGAACAGGAAGGAGGTACTAGAAAATAAAAAAGAGAAGAAGAGAGACTGATGTTTTTCCCTCAGAGACTGTTACATCACATATTCTTCATCCCACACTGCTGATCAAGAAGAAGTTGGATCCTCCGAGTCTTCCACGACAGGGGAGTGGGGGGGTCCGGGAGGAGTGAATGTAATATGAAATATGAATATAATATGGATTTTGATTCAGTTATGTTATTTATTCATTTATGTTTTATGTTCTCATTTTCCTGTGTTTTTGGTTTCATACTCATGTGCCAGGAGCATGTGCGTCAGCCATGGTCTGCTTGAGACGTGTCCATTCTTGATTATTCTGGGATTTGATTTATAATATGAAATTCAAATGTTGCAGGTCAGCTTCAGGATCAGAGAGTTTTGCATCTTTGTTTACAGCAGGTCCTTCCTAAAGTCCAACACTTTACGAAGCTCCTGTTGTTTTTCTTGTTCGTCATCTCCTCGTGAGTGGTTTCTTTGGAAAAGTGTTTGTGGTCTCACTAGGAATGCCACGTGCGGAGTTCGACGTCGAGACGATAGTGAGTGGTGTCTTCATCAGGAGAGGGTCCCTTACTTGTCATCTGTAAATATCTCTGAGCTTCTCACTTAGGTTAATAATTTGGGTGTTACTGATAATCCTCAGGTTTATCAAAACCTCTTCCAATGTGGGTATTTATGATTTGGTGACTCATCACGTTAAATCATTATGTTAATTATCCCTGTTATCTGTTTCCAAGCGTGAGGTCTGGTCTCATGTTAATCGCGTCTCAGTGGGGCGAAGTTCTTAGGGGTTAGTTCTTCGGAGGGGTACTATAAATTTGGCCGACAAGGTCAACAATCTGGCATTTGATTGAACCTTTGAACCGTATGTCCTTAGCCTCAGAGGGGATTTGGGATGTCACAATGGAGACGCAGCATCACAGGGACTCAGCGGAGCCCTGGGGGTTTGATCTGTGGACATGGCTGACCTCAGGCTCCTGTTACTCAGTGTTTTTGAAAGTGTTTATTCCATTTCTGATTTTGGTTCTGTTTTTTATTTTCATGTGTGATTCCATGTTTACGCCACATAAAGCTAAAAGCAATGACAACATCTTTCCTGCATGATCAGAGGTCTGATTTGTTCCCCGACATCAACTGGGGGGGTGCACCTGCGGGTGCTTCTGAGAATTGAATGTTCTTCTTTGCTTTAGATAGTCTTGTGGCCTTTTTTCCCACTGGGTTTTTGGCCTAGTCTAGAGTAGATAGTCTCTAGGGGGTCTTTTGCCGTTCCCCTTATTTTCGGAATCTGAAATTAAATCTAAATTGTACTAAAATTCAAAATTCAAACTCTAAATTTAATCACTATAATCATTTTAACCAATCAACTGATTCCAATCTGAGCTGCAAACTCGTGAAACATAGCTGGGGACGGGTGTTTGGCCACTAGAGGGTCACATTTAATAGAGTAGACTGCGCTTCATTATTCCCTGTTTAGCTCGCAGTTGTGGGCTGTGCCCTTTGGGCGGGAACCGCGCGCTCTACTGCTGTGATCTAGATAAGCTTTTCATATATGCAAAGAAAATGAGGTGCAAAAACAAAAGTAGGGATTGTTATGATAAAAATTGCAAAATTGTCATGAGTCCATGACTTCTGGTCTCGATTCCTGCGTGTTCGAAGGCCACAGTTTTGTTATCGTTCTGGCTCCGACAAGTCTGCTAAGTTTTGACGCGTAGACGTCTAGAGAACTTATCCAAGGTCCTGATATTTTCATGTGATGTTTAAAGGCAATTGTTTCCTACTGAGACTTTGTCATTCTAAACCATCCAGCATTCTGTAATGACCTCTCTGAATTTGCATGCAGACTTGGAGAATAAAACTCCGTTTTGCACCTCCGTCGGTTGTCAGTGTTTTGTTTAACAACCAAATTGACTGCATCACCAGAACACAATTAGAATATAATTTGAGTGTATTCTTATGAGTAAGATATGCCCAAATTTTAACATAACAGGAGCCAGACGACGTGTTTCAGGCATGACCGACTTAGGTCGGTCAAGCTGGCTTGGGAGGCTGGCGGGTCTTGGGAGGCTGGCGGGTCTTGTGCTTAGTCACAACAACGAACACAATACTCTTAAGCTGACAACGCAATCATAATTGATTGTCTTTTATCAAAAAGGCTCCAACATAGTATCCTCAAATGTTTCTGTTTTCTGGGCCCGCTGTGGTAACTGAGTTTTGTTGCAGTTCCTAAACTGACCACTAGGTGCTAGTTCCAAAACAGAGCAGATCCTCATTGACTCGCACGTCAAAAAGTGCGAGTACAACCTGATAGAAAAACCTGCTTTGGTCATCTTAGATATTTTCCTGCCACGACGCAGCCTATGCTGAACCTGGGAAACATCTAGATCAGGGGTGTCAAACTCAATTGCACAGGAGGCCAAAATTCAAAACGAAATTCAGGTTAAACATTAATTGAACTCACTAAAACGAAATGTTTTTGGAACATAAATATGAAAAAAAAAACAGACAGAAATATTGTTCTGTAATAAACTTAAACCCTAAATAATTTAGATTTATTATTTTGCTCTCCATAAAAGCTTTCCAATAAGTTTGTTCCAGGACAGTTTCATGTCTGTTACACTTTGACAAACATTTTTGAAAATGTCTTTTCCAGTCGTTGTCCCGTGCATCGATTTAATGTCCATTACTTCTTCTGTTACGTGCAAATTGTAGTCCACTCCATGGAATGAAGCTTTAAACTAGACTTGATTGACGCGGTAAGTGTGCGGAAAGGCCGCTGAAGCGTTGCATTTTGGGATCTGTAGTTCTGTGCAGTATTGTTGTAATCAGCGCTTCATATCAAAGGGCCATTAATAACGATAATGTAAAATGATCTCGCGGGCCGGATATGATTACACAGTGGGCCAGATGTGGCCTGTGGGCCGTGAGTTTGACACATGTGATCTAGAATGTGCAGGAAGGCCCTCCAGCACTGGAGTTGGACACTCCAAATGTTAACTTAATAAAACAAAATAAATGAAAATAGAATAACAATAAAACACTGTGAGGCTGTGTAGCTGATGTAACATTATTTCCCTCCAAAAATATGTGAAGGATAAAGTCAGAACTGATACCAGAACTTGTTTTATTTTAATTTATTTTCCTACGTGCTTCTTTCCTATTTTCACATCTAATGAGGTGACGTTTTTTTGTCTAATTTGAAATGCACAGAAGAACGACGCCTCTGTAACCTTTTGCCTTTTTGAAGATCAGTTTGGTTTAAAAGCTCACCGGGAATCAAGAGTGGAGTTTCAGGGAACATCACGTCCTGTTCTTTCTCCTGTAATTTAGCTTCAGACAACAAAACTTTGTGCCATCTATTTTTGTTCTTTTTTTAATTCCACCGAGTGACAAATGTGCTGAATTCAAGAGCTTTACTGATGAATGTAGACGGTGAGTTCCATCAATAAACTCACACAAACAAGAAGTATCTCTGCAGACTCGTGAAATCAGGCTGCATCACTTGGCTTTTTAAATGTGTTCATTTGCCTCTGATCGTGACAGATGGAGTATCACCATGTAGAATTATGAGTTTGTGTGCATAGAATGTCAGATGTGTATGCATATCTTGTAGCAAACGTGCAGCATATTCTCAGTAAATGTGTGTGTGTGGGTTCACTGCATCTCTATAGGGACCCGTCATTAATAATTTGCTCCAGTTATTTGACTCAAACATCGGGACATTTTATGATTTTATTTTTCTCTTGTGATGTATGAAACTACAAGACAAACTCACAGATCGCTTTCTAGGGCTGTAGCAATACACTAATCTTGTGATACGATACGATACACGATACAATATATATCGATATTCGTCTTAAGATACATTTACATCATTTTCTGAAAGATTTTGACGGGACAAAGTGATTTTGGTGACATCTTGTGAGTGTTCCAATGACTTAGTTTGAATTAATTGAACTGAAAGGTAGGTGACCGCAGAGAGGAGAGAAAGGAGGCCTCTGATTGGTCAATTCTACATACGAGTCATCAAAGAAATGAGGAAGTACCCACATCTGTACGATTCTGGTTCTCCTCACTACAAAGACAGCACATATTCTAGTAATTCATGGAGGGAGATAGCGATGAGTGTGGGTCTGAATACGGCCGAGACGGTGAGGAAGTGGAAAAACACAAGAGATAAGTTTAGTAAGTTTAGCTAGTTCGTGATTGTCCATCTTGCGTTGTGGTGTGGAATAACATAGTGGAGACGCGCTTCAAAATTGAGCATAAATCAAAAGTAACTGCAGCATACCTGCGACAAGCTAACTGCCACACATTGCCGTGAGAGTATACACAGCCCTTACGGTCTCAAATCCTGACAAATAAAGTTTGGCTTGCTCTCAGTTAGCATTAGCTTGTCCGGGTGGTGACGTTTCAGGTGTGCTCGCAGGTTGGTGGGATTTCCAGAGTACTTCACGTTTGTGTGACACAGCTAGCAAACCGCCATACTTTTGTCTAAATCTTCGCTTTCCTTTTTCTTTTTAAACCTGAACTGCTCCCACACATCTGCTTTTAAGCACGCAGGCGCTGGATTTATACTCGCCGCCATCCTCCTGACTGGCTCAGCTCTAGCTGGAAGAGAAAGTGAAGAAGAGAAATGCTCTACAGCGACGCTAGCAGCTGGAGGACTCAAGGGCTCTTCCTGCACTTTGCAAAATATCTGAACTGATTGGTTTTCTGCATCACTTTGCGCTGAAATGTGATCTGAACTTCATCTGAGTCACACCAACGTCCACAGGGCTGAAGTCAACCCACCACAGCATGGCTTCAGAAGGAGAAAATCCACCAACTGGAGCGGTCCGGTCCGAGTCCAGACTTCAGACCCACAGAGAAGCTCCAGAGAGCCATTCACACCGAATGCCCAACAAAGGTGTCCGAGCTGAGGCAGTTCTGGATTAGAGGAAAGGTCCAAAACTGCTCCTGGACATTCAGACCTCTGATCCAGAGAAACTCAAGAGCTTACTTCAAGCCACTGCCACCTCTGGAGCGGTTACTCTGTTCTCCAACACGTGAATGCTTAACATTCATTAACCGTCACCAGCTTGAAAACGTTGACATCATCTGCTGCTGTGACTTAGATGAAGGTCAGATCATATTTTAGGACAAATTAAAGCATATCAAAATGACCTTAAAATATCAGTTTCGAATTAGATTTGAGGAAATGTTTGCTTCCTTTTAACGGAGCGTTTTCTAGCGGTATCGATCTTCTGTCCGCTGTCGACAACAACCAGCCACAGTGAGCCTCTTCCTCTGTCCTGATGACGACCAGAAACAAGAAATAACGTCAACCTAAGGCAGCGTTGTAAAAGCGTCTTGACCTCTATCACCTACAGGGGGAACCAGAGCACTAAATATGGCAAATGTTCCTCTCTGCTGAGTTGTCATCAACCCCTAACCCTAACACTAACCCCCTAACCCTAACCCTAACCCCCTAACCCTAACCCCCTAACCCCTAACCCCCTAACCCCCCCCCTAACCCTAACCCCCTAACCTAACCCTAACCCTAACCCTAACCCCCTAACCCCCTAACCCTACCCCTAACCCTTACCCCCTAACCCTAACCCTAACCCTAACCCTAACCCCTAACCCCTAACCCTAACCCTAACCCTAACCCTAACCCCAAACCCCTAACCCTAACCCCCTAACCCTAACCCCCTAACCCTAACCCCCAACCCTAACCCTAACCCCCTAACCCTACCCCTAACCCCAACCCCCTAACCCTAACCCCAACCCCAACCCTGTAACTCTTGAGATCAGATGTTCTTTAGTGGATGATCTAGTGAGCTGGAGTTCACAGCATCACATCTCAGCTCTTCAGCAGCATTTTGAAGTGCATGCTCATTTTAAGTGTTGACCAATGCATCTCCATCGCAGGGTTAACTGAGAAACAACGTTACAACCACACTGTTTATAGTACAACATCACAATAGAAATAAAGAGTATTCATTCATTCATTCCCTCGTGCCCAGCATGAGGGCTTTAGACCATCGACAGCCTGGTGGAGAAGATACTGGAGAAGAAAGGAGTCCACTGCAGGAGTGGTGGAGTCATACTGTGACCACCATCTGCTCCACTGTTGGAAACAGAGAAAACAGAACTGTAGGAGGCTGGTAGCCACAAGTTCCCCATTGCGGGTTCCTCCTGCCACCGCCAGGTCTCCGGCAGGGAGCGGGACTACGGTACTCTAGGATTAACGATCATCGTCCACAGTGTCGAGCCTCAAAGAGGCAAACTAGTAAAGCATTTTGCAAAAATCCATCAAAGTTGTTGCAACTTTGAAAAAAAATGTCCCATTCTTCCTGTATCATCCCTATACTTTTCTTCAACTACCTTTAGACCCTCTCTTCTTTTATTAACCAATTTCCTCAATGAAGCCAATCCATATTTCCTCTCCAATCAATAAACATCTGCTATCGTCACGTTGTTGTATGTGTCTGCATCTCAGTATTTGATTTTAGTTGTGGTTAAAACTAAATCATGTACTAAAGCTCTGAGGTGTAATATCATTCAACGTCGACGTTTGTGTTGTTAGTTTGATGAGAAATAGATTTATGTGACCAAACTTAAATCTACCAGATAAAAATGAAACCAGCTTGACGTGGCTCCTTTAATTTCAGTGACATCACGATCGATCGTATCAGATGCAGCACTGTCCATTTAAACCTGGATAAACAAGATTATCACCTCTTTAAAGGACACGGTTTGGACCGTTGTTGCCATCTGATTTAATGTTCCTTCTGGACCACTCAAGCAGCAGGAAGCGTGACTCATCTAAGACGCTCCGGAGGGCTTTAGAGAACACTCACTCCAATTAATGACTCACTCTTCTCACTTTTATTTATTTATTTTCCATACATCTGGTGGTAATAGACCTTTGAGAGTTCTTTTGTTGCCAGTTCTTTGTTGTTTGTTCTAACGGTTTCTATTAAAAAAGAACCTGAGAGCCATTTAAATGCAGCTCTTAGTGAACAATCAGAGTGTTTTCAGTGGCTGCATGCCATGCCTTGGCATTGGGAACATATGGAGAGCCTTGGGACGCCCTTCCTGTATTACATCCTTTGGTGACGATGCTCCGACAGACCAGATGGACCGGCTTTGTAATTGCGAATTAACCTCCCTAATGCAGTCATTTGGGAGGAAGAGATTTATTCAACATTCATGACAAGACGTGATGAAAAATGTGGCTCTTTTTACAGACATTTTTGTAAGATTTTGGAACTGTGTCCATTTAAAAAAATAAATAAAAATGTACAGATCCAACAGTTATTGATTTCTGTCAGGAGGAGGACATTTCTAACTCTCCTCCTACTGACAGTCGTTGGTGCGACATTGGCAGTGGATCTGAAGGACATATGACACGATGGCAACGACACTGGCTCTACTGGCAGAGGCTGAACAGGGAACGGGGGCTCAGCCTGGGAGTGAGACCTGGGCCATACTGTAGCCTCCGTTCATGACGTTCCATCTGAACCAGCTGAGCTATCAGGTGCTCCCAAGAACATCCTTTTTAAACACATTTTGTACAAAAAATGACTTCGGCTTGCCTGCAGGGAAACTGTCCACAAGATCTCTTCAGCAGACTTTTCTGAACTTTTGTGATGCCTGCTAAGTGTCATCGCATTAGTGCGTGATTGTGTTATTTGTATTTAGTGTTTTGGAATTGTTTCTATTTTATTTATACTTTCAACGTCCGATGTCCCATATTTACGGCCGCGAATCGGTTTTCCTGAGGTCCAGCGACCCAGTCCTGCCATTGTTGTGCCAACGGGCCCGTTCTGACATCAGCTATGTAGCTGAGAGAGCGGCTAGCAACATGTCAGACAATGAGGATGAAAAATACAGCGTTTCTCACTACTGGTAAATGTAGGTAGGAAATGTGAACGTACGCTCATCTGCCTCGTCCCCGGCGTGGACATCACTAGGTCCTGCTTCTCGTATCGCTTAGCAATGTAACCTCCAAACACTCCAAGTACACATGAATGAAGAACGTTGGTCTGACTGGAATAATGGAACAATCTGGCCTGATTGGTTCTGGACAGGATTTACTGACCGTCCAAGTGTCATTTAAAATGCAGATTTCTGAAGTGCTCATTTTACATATTAGGGCAATTATATGATAATTAAATAAAAAAAAATCTCCCAACTCTGACACCCCCCCCCCCCCCCCCAAAAAAAAAAAAAAAAAAAAAAAAAAGAAAACTCCTCAGATCTACACGAATCACGTAGGTCAACCTTTTTTACTTCAAAATTTAGCCGAAAGGTGAGGGGTTTTCATGCCTGAAGTATTAGTTATTCATGTTGAGAGCTTTTTGTGATAAAAGAAAAATAAGAAAAGCTGATGTTCAGAGTTACAGGCATCAAAAAGACATGTTGAATTTAACATGCTATTTTCTATAACTGCTTACTAGAGATGCGCGGATGACGTATATTTTAACCCGCAACCGCTTCTTAAAATCTCTATCCGCCCGCTATCCATTTGCAGGAACGTTTTTTCACCAATTTTCAAAACCGAACCGACCCACCATCCTTTTTAATAATATGTAAAGTATTTTTTCTTATTATTATTATTTGAGTGCTTCAACCGCAACCCGCCCCAATTTAACCCTGTAAGACCCACTGTTGCAGAATTACAACAATTTTTGTTATCCCCCAAAAAACCTTTTTTTCATTTTTATTTTTTGGTTCAACCACATTAACATACTCATTTGGTCCTATTGTTCAGTCTCAGAATGCTATTGGGTCATACATTTGTATATAAGGCTTGTCCTCAGGTCAAGAAGTCACACACCCTCCAGATTTTTGAGAGAGCATCATTCCCTCGATTTACTGGATTGGATTTATCTGACTGAAGTAAGTAAAGTGCTTTAAATATTTTTTTATGTGTTTATTACAGTGTCTAGAATATGTCAGTATGTAGTCATTCTGGAAAATGTGCCTTACATTTTATTTAGAGCTTGTTTTGTAATTGTTGCAATATTACAACGTTGGGTGAATGTGGTAGTCAAAACAACCCTGTTTTGAGAGGGATTGTCTTGAGAGGAACAATTAAATTTTCACAATATAACTTTAAACTACACATGATTACAGCCTAGCCTTATATTTGATTACATATTATATATTAGAAACTAGTGTGCAAAGATATATTGCCATATCTAATCATTTTTATTTACTTATAATGATTTCTAACCACCTTGAACACTCAGTATTTTCCTTATCACAGAAAGCAGGACTTTCTAACAAAGAATTCTGTTTGTGCATGTCTGCCCTTTGTCTTGGCTTTTGATAAGAAAATGTTCCTATCAATTCTTAGTTAAATCAGTTGTGGAGGATGCTTGGGGGAGGGCATTTTTTCCATTGTTCTGGAGCAGGTGCTGATGTTCAGGAATGTCAGGTGTTGTCGTAAGTTGGAGGGTACCTGCATATCTATCAGTATGATAATCAGAGTTTACAATTGGTCAGCTATACACTATTGTGTGGCCAGTTAAATGTGTGAATAGATTACTTCAGTGCAATGTGTAATTACAGCAAAATACAAGTTCGCCCTGAAAACCCGGCGCTGGTACATGTACAGTCATGGAAAAAATTATTAGACCACCCTTGTTTTCTCCAGTTTCTTGTTCATTTTAATGCCTGGTACAACTAAAGGTACATTTGTTTGGACAAACATAACGATAACCACAAAGATTGCTCATAAGAGTTTTATTTAAGAGCTGATATCTTACCATTTTCCATGGGTTTCTTGATTATAACCTAAATCACTTAAGTTTTTACATCAATAGCTATGGCGTTGTACTGCCAAAAACACTGCTTTTATGCATTCAGTGTTTTCTTTTCTGTCTGTTTTAGTCACATGATGACATTTAGTGGTACCAGGTATTAAAATAAACAAGAAAGTGAAGAAAAAATGGTGGTCTAATAATTTTTTCCATGACTGTACATCTTCTGGCACACCATCACCCTTGCTGTGGTCAACGCCTGGCTCCTCTACAAGCGACATTGACAAGCTCTCAAGATGCCAAAGAAGGAGATCCTGAACATGAGAAAGTTCCAGGCCCAACTACCATCCTCTCTCATTCTGGTAAGAATCTATTTCTGCTATTTGCCATGTTTGTGATATCTTTGACTTGTATCATCATGCATTTTGGCATATATATGAATGGATTATTAATATTTTAATATTGATTCTTTCTTTCCAGGTGGCCACAACACTTTGGACATTTCTCAATAAAAGTGAAGAGAGGGACACTGCAGACATTGCAGTAAAGGGTATACCAATACCCAATGCAGCAAAATGTGATGTCCGCCTCTGTTTTTCAGAGGACAAGAACTGTTTCTGGGACTATCATTGTAAAAATGTCAAAGTTCTTGGTTATTGCACTAAATGTGTTCATAACAACATGACTGAGATTATTTTCATGTTATACTGTTCTGTGACAAAAGTAAAACCCTGCAAATGAATCCTTAATTCTGTATTGTTGTTCAGACAATGAGTACAGATACAGGAGATTCTGCTCCCCATTGAGCCCAATGTTGCAATATTACAACATATTGCAAAAACATATTTTTTTGAAAAACACCTCATTTTCAGCCTCAAAGGCCTCCTACAACAACATCTTAATGGTTGAAAAATATTTTTTTAGTGTTTTTCTATATTTGGGTTTTACAGGGTTAATTAAAGTATTATTTTTTGACGAGTCATCCGCCCGATATGCGGATTATCCGCTCCGCCCGCGGGTGCACGGTTCATCCGCGCATCTCTACTGCTTACTAAAGTTTTGGATCCATGTATCTTGTTGTCAGTGACATTTTACTGTTGAAGTTCACCAGTGACTGAATCACTAGTCATTCTGAATTTCTGCCTTAAATAGCCAACTTAATTGTTTCATAACAGCTACTTTTATTTTTGATATCTAACCTCAGCCTTATGCTCAGTGTATTCTCACATTAGCAGGAATAATTAAACCTTGTGCCATTTTTATCTTTTATTTTCTGTTGAGTGAAAGTAAGAATTGGATTTTAAGTATGAGCAGAGTTTTGCAAACCTGTGAAGTGAGGCACACCAGATTGGAGTTTTGCATTTCATTATGTAATGTCAATTATCCCCCCAGGTATATTGTAAAGGCTTAAGTTAATGTCTGAATTTATGTTTAGTAGGCCTGGTGTACTGTCTCTTGGACATTAAATAAACAAAAGAATACTATTTTGAAATTAAATTTGTGTTTCTCTTTTTCTTCTCAGTAATAAAGCAAATTAAGTAGTTGGGGTTAAATTGTCAATTTTTATTGAATCAAATCGTACAGAATCGAATCGTTTACTATTTTTTATGAATCGTCCCTGAATTGGAACGTGGTCTGTGAATTGAGATTTGAATCAGATCATTTTGTGAGTGAAAGATTCACACCCCTAATCTTAACTTAACCCTTTAGGAATTTTTTCAAGAAAATATACAATTTTGATATCAAGGTTTCAAAAGGCTCTAACTTGAAAGCAGTTTGAGATAAAGGTATACTGTCAATGAGAAAATTGTTCAGTATGACTCAAAGTCTGTGACGGGAGTGAAATTATTCATCTAATTTGCATATTACGATGTCATCGGTGGCGGCCATATTGGAAAAATATTCAATTTTAATATCAAGGTTTCAAAAGGCTATAACTTTAAAATGGTTTGAGATAAAGGCATACTGTAAATGAGAAATATCTTCAGTGTGAACCAAAATTTGGAATGGAAGTAGATTTGTCATCTAATTTGATTATTGTGACACCACCTGCCCAAACCTGCCCAGTAGTCCTCATTTTCAGATTTTTCCTCAAGTCCCATGCACAATAAAAACTTTTATTTCAGGGACAATCACATCATAAAGTCATGAAATCTGGAATTTTGTTTAAATATTTCCCTTTCAAAGAACAGGTGGCCTTTTCTATTTGTTTGATTGGTGATGAGGCTCCAGAATTCATCATTTGGAAAAGGGATGAAATCAATGGGCTCAGAATTTGTCAGGTCGTCTCCACAAAAAACAAACAGGCTCATCAAAATTTAGGCTCCACTTTCAATACTCTTCCTGTTCTCTCAAGAACTCTCAGCCGCCACCATCATCATCATCATCATCACCATGATTTCCGGTGCGCCATTAGGGGTGTGTTTTTTCCCGTGGCTTCTCCCCTGTTGCCAGGACAACCGCGGTTGTTCTTCATCCCCGCTAAATTTTTCCATATTTGCGGTGTTATGAGCCCCCCTGACACCTCCACCTACTTGGCGATCGCAGAATGCTTCCACCCCGACCACGAGAGGTGAAGCATCCGCTATACAATGTACTGATTGTGGACTATAGGGCACCATCTCGCCGTCACTACTGATGTCAGTTCCTGCGGCACTGGACAACTGCATCTCCTCCTCCTCTGAACCAGAGTTATCCAGAACAAGTACTTTGTGGATGGTAAACCGACCTCTCAGCATCATGAGTAAATGAATAAACACTCTTTCGCTCTGCTCTGCTCTGCTCTCGCTACGCTCAGCATTTCTACCACTACTGTGCCACGAGTTTCTGTGCACCAGGGTCTTTTACAAACTCATTTTATGCTAAAGCTTTGAAATAGCGCCGCCACCAAAAGGTTCTCAAATTGCAGGCACACATATCCGCCATCTCCTGGTGAAAAGTAGTAACAAGATTCGGCATAACATTTATAGATACAGCCCGTTTTATTCACCAATGTTGCTTGTAACAATTTTGAGACTTTAGCACTTAAAGGGTTAAAGGGCTGTGGACTCTTGTTAAAAGTGTCCCCCTACATAACGTTAGCCTGACCAGTCATCCAGATTCTTCTCCGTTTTGATACAAAGAGTTAGTTGGGTTCCTCTGGACTCCTCTGCACAGGCACAGAAGAAACTCCCTTTGGACACCACTTAACAGACGTACAGCCAATCACAGAAAAAGAAGCATGTGACGTAGGCAGAGAGGCAACCAGGCCAGCATCAAAGACAACCACTCAACTGTCACATGATCTCAAATATTCATAAACATGATCGCTCCACTTTGGAACACTGCCTGTGGGGCTTGAGGTCGGGCCGAGGACTGCGTAAAAAACCACTTCAAAACCGGACCACGGCCGTTCCGCATCTTTACCTAATCTCATAAAGATGAGCCAAAACACGCATTTGCAAGACCTGCAAGCACCAAGTTCCTGAAGATGTTTCCGCCTGTACCGGGTCGAAGCCTGAATAAAAGGCTTGCAGGACCTGTATTCAGCAGTAACAGAGACAAATCATGAACTCCACGTGACCTTGAGCCTGGCAGGTTTAGGAAATCATACATGTAGAAACATTGATGACAGTGTGAGTTCATCCATCAAACGGTCATTTGTGGTCACAATGCTAAACTCACAGGTAAATCCAGCGCTAGCTGGTGAAGGCCAATAACTCAGAGTTGCTAATCCAGGGTTTCAGCTCAGGAATTTTGAAACCTCATCTTGAAATTGTATCTTGTGAAGATCGGATAACTTCTGATCTCATGTTATTTAAAAAGCCGGTGCTGCTGGGAATCTGATGGTAAATACTACATAAAAACCAGTACACATTTGATGATCAGTATTTATAACCAATAATCACTGCTGTTGTTTCTAAAAGCCAACCCTAATCCCAGACTTCACTTCTTTCAAAGATGTATTTTAGTGTCCTCCTCTAGTGTCTAGTGTCCCCTTTTTAACTTTGATGTTTCCTTTATTCTGCTCTGTGACATCCATTGGAGTTTAAGTGAAACTCATTGTTTCATCCCTTTAATCTTTTGTTCACATGTTTCCTTTTCATTTTCTTTAAACTGTCTCTAATAATTTAGCCTTTCCTTCACATCCTGTTCACTGTTTTTCTCCCCTCCTTTGAACGGTGTGTTGTTAGTATACCAGTGATTAAAGCAGATACCAACCATTGGGTGATTTTTTTTCTTTATTTTCCCCTCTTTCTCCTGTCACTCACAGTGTCTTTTATGTTCTGGTTCACGTCCTGCTCTCTCACCGGCTCAGATTTATCGTTTTTCCTGCCCTGTTCTTTTTAAGCAGTCCTACGGGGCGCTCTGAGTTATTTCAGGATGAGACAGAAGTAGCAGCAAAGGTTTTGACTGAAATTAATCCACGTCAGTAAACTTTCCATGGACTTCTGAAACTTGAAAAAAAAGAAAGAGAAAAAGAACAGGCCTGGAGAGTTAAACAAAACACGTTATTCACAGTCCTTAAATAGATTAACTTATATCAGGCTTTGCCAAGTAACGGAAAACAGGGACAACCTGCTACAGAGTCACAGGACCACAGTGACTGGCAGCTGACTTACTAATTTACCAACCTTGATATTTGGATGGACACATTTAGGAGCATTAACAAACAGTCAAAAAGACTCATTGCAATAGTGGCATTGTTTTCTTTTTCAAAATTAAATCTTCCAACAAGCAACAAGCGTGCATGAAAAGGGACCTTGGCTTTTGACAAAAGTCTTAAGTTGGCTGCATGTTTGTTGAACATTAGCATTTTGAGTCAACGTAGGCTCGCTTTATTTTAAAACAAAGCTATTCTGCTAATAAAGGCTCCCACATTTTACATCTTTTACATTTGTCTTCAGTCAAGTTCCTTACTGTGGAACACTGGAACATCTCGTTACCTTTACCGGGGTCCTGGAGGGGGTCATGTGCTTTGTGGACTTGGAGAAGGCGTTCATCTGTGTCCTTGTAGGGCGGATGAAATACTTGGTTTAGTCTTTCGGTTCCAACACAATTGGAGTGAGAGCTGGTCTACACTGTCGATAATAAATCCACTCCAGGTGAAAGTTATGCGTGGGAATTCTCGGCAGAGCCACGGGGAAGACGGGACCTGGCTCGGCGACATCCAAGCAGCAACCAACAGGAAAATATGATAAACATAAAGGAGCTTTTTGGCCTGAGAGGAGGCTACAGGAGGCTCGATGCTCCTAAAAGCATTGAGGGTGGGTTGGAAATGTTTGACGATACGTTCGGCGCCCTTCGCCTGAAGAGTTTCTCCATCAACCTGGGCGGGGCCAGAAACATCGGAAACATTCATGAAGCCTGAGCAAAAGTTTGTTGGCCAACAAACGTTTTGCTTCACCTCTTGAATGCTTCGTTGGACAAAAGATATGACATTACCTGCGTTAGTAACCTCATTGCAGGCCTGCAGCTCGCCGGTCACATGCTAACTGAGCAAAATAAGTTAAAAATTACCCTTATTGGCACGTCTGAAACCGTTTCTTCCTTTTATCTCTTTTCTTAATGTGTGTTACAGTGAAGCCAAAGTAGTTTTTCAGTAAGGAAGTGGTTTATTTGCAAATCTACTCACTGGTTTCATAAATGAGGCCTCAGATGCTGATGCAGTGGAATGAATCTGCGGCTGCGAGTCGGTTGGTGCTTATTGTGGAGAAAACCTGACCCTGATGCCGAACAGCTGAGCTGAAGGGAGTCTCAGAGGGAATATAGTCTTCCAGAACTTAGTGAGCTGCCTCTGAGGCCCTGCAGGCTGACAGTGAAGCTGCGGAGCAGGAACTTCTGGTCCTGGAAAGATTCTGGTAAATCAGTTGTGTTGTTTTTCAGTGGTTTGAGGATGCTGCTGACCTCACACGCAGATGTAGTCTAGCAGTTGAAGGAATACTCCATCCAGTTCATTCAGCTTCTTCAACATCTCCAGTGTCCACGTCCACAACTGTGTCCCTGGACTAGATTCTAGACAGACAGGGCAGACCTGGGGTTCCTGGGGTTCCTGTGGTTTCTGGGGCAGTGTGGTCTATCCTGCTGGAGTTAAACTGCAGGAGTTAAACTGCAGTTTTTCATTATCAGGCGACTGGATCAAAACAAGACTTTACATTGCCAACAAACGGGAATGTATTGATGGAGGCCTAACATTAAAAAACACTATGAAAGTGCTCACATGAAAACTAGAAATCCAGCTGAACAAAACCAGCTTCTTCAAGGAATAATTGGTCCAACTGAAGCTAAGCTACTTCCTGCCGAGATCCCTCAGTTTCAAACTGAGAAAACTGTTGGATTAATTATACATAGTTATCACACATTTGCTATTAAACTGTACACTACCTAGTGAAGAACTACTGAAAGAAGTTAAGTATGTGTCACCTTTAAAATGGCTTGTGTGATTGCTGGATAACATGCTGTATAAGAGTGTGAGAGTTATCATATGAACAGAAGAAGAGCCGGGAACTGGAACTGCATGAGAGAACATTGGGCATTGTACAGCTATGTACTGATCGGTGTACGTAGATAGGTCAGATTAAGATATGCAGTTAGTCACTCCCCAAACCCCTTAGAGCTGCACATCCTATGTAAAGCAGGGACGTCCTAAGACAATAAAAGAAGGAGTTCGGCAGGAGTCAACTCAGAGCGGGTTGGAGATTGTAACTGAGCACTCTCTGTCCATTCTCCTTGCAAGTAAATGTAATAACTGTCTCTTGTCTTCCTTCTTAAAAGTGTTTTAGGTTGGCCGCCCCGGTGGCGCAGTGGTTAGGGCAGGCGGCCATATACAGAGGCTACAGTCCTTGTGCGGCTGGTCGCGAGTTTGATTCTTGGCTTGGCGACTCTTTCCTGCGTGTCTTCCCCATTCTCTCTACCCCCCTTCCTGTCTATCTACTTTCAATAAAGGCCACTAGAGCCAAAAAAAAAAAAAATGTTTTAGGTTGTCTGAACCTGACAAAAACCCTCTTGAATGGAGCACTTGTGTTCTCATGAATTTAGCTGAGATGTGGCGTTTAACTGGGTTTTAATTCAATGTGGTGTAACTAGCAACCTTCTGACATGGCAGTACCTTGTTCACCAGTTTCTCTTTTAACATTTACAGCAGTCAGGTTCACTTGTTTGTCCCTGGGCTATAATAAGACGATAATAATAGAGAGGAGCAGCTGGAGGTTTCACCCATCTGACACTTATACTGCACCTTTGAACATCCTTCACGAGTCCTTGCAGCTTCATTCATGGAATTAAAAGCAGGTTAACAGCCGATAGGCCTCTAATGGCCCAAAAGAAAGACCGGAGGGTCGGTCCCCTCTCTGCATCTCCACAGACCAGACTGAAAATGCAGTTATCCAAACTGTGGTCTTACTCTGTGTCTTTTCATCAAAGTCAGGTTGCTATGAAACTGGCAGCGACTGCGCCGAGAACAATCATTAACGCACGGACACTTTGCTTTGGAGATAAAACAAATGAAAAATACAAAAACGGTGTTTATTTAGAAAATGGTTGTCTGTGGCCAGAGGCAGAGCAGTTCTTCCCTTCTGTCATCACGAATCAGCACAAAGCTAAACTCTGGCTTCGTGTACGGACACGAGGGTGACAATCAGAGTCTTGAGAAAAACATCTAAACCAGCGATTCCCAAAGTGTGGGCCACGGCCCCCTGGTGGGCCGTCGCGGTGCTCAGGTGGGCCGTGAGAGGTCATTAAAATTGAACAAATATGTTTTAAATCCTCGACCTTTTTTAAATATGTTTTTAATTACTGTAAAATATTAATGACATGATTTAAAAACATTATGAAGTAACAAAACAAACCAGTTAAGTGTTACCGTCATCCTAACTTAATATGACAAGTGTCACCTTATTTGTTGACCCTTTCTATTAATGTTAGAACATAGCCTCTAGTCCTGTATGTTGATCACAGTTGTGATTAGAGATGCACGATAAATGTTTTTTTAAACTGATACCGATAACCGATAACTTTCAGCTCCTAAAGGCCGATACTGATAACCGATAACTGATAACAGACACATATACCTAAGATCATTACATCAATACTATAAACAAAACCAAAAACAGTTTTGACTCTTTAAATGAACAGATATTTATTTTTTCCAATGAAAAACTATTGTCAAGCCTCTCAAACATTTTCATAAAGCTATCAAACAAACCTATTTGATATCTCACATTAACTTAAATAGGTTCATTACTGACTGATATAAAAAATAAAGGCTCCTTGAACTGATGGAAATACATGCATCAGAATTACAAACTGAAAAAAAGCATTCCTCAATGACAATAAAAAATAATGCACAGGTCATAATGTACTGACACAAGTTAGACTTGTCTGTGTAAATAAACTGAAAAAGTGCACTCCATAGTAACAAAGAAATTACGTTTAAAGGATTTTGGCTTGTGGCTCCATTTAAATGAATGCCTTTAATTAAAGTAAATGAGGTTTAGTAGTTTTTTTTTTTTTTTTAATCTCATGGAAGCTTTAGATGAGAGAGATGATGGGGGGACTGGAAGCGGAGGGGTTGACTTGGTGCTGGCTTGCTCACATTAGCTCATGTTGGCTCCTGTTAGCTCCTATTAGCTCCTGTTAGCGCGATTTCAAAACTCCATGGAAGCGACGGTTATGTTTCAGGTGGCTGATGGGGTTTGACGTATTAAAGCTTGTGCTATTTTTCCATCCTTTGCTTGGAGCATTTGTCACAGATAACCAGCAAACTATCTTCCTCTGAAACTTTAACGAAGTTCTACACCATCGCCGCCATGTTTGTTTGTTTTTATCAGCGCACTGTTCCACAATGCTGCATTCAAGAAGTAACGTAAATTCCTCCGTTCCCTCGTTTGCTCGTCGTTCTTTCGGCCTTTTCTATTTTTTCTATTTTTTATGTGTAACATGTGGGAAAATACTGCGAATATCAATTAAAGTCAGCAACTACTAAAATTATGACCGAGTTAACAAGTTGTTTTCTGGCATGAGGGGGTATTCTTGATTTTCCTTACTGAGATATCGTTTTTCTGATTATGTTGACGTCACTTGAACATAACATTCACTGCTGGTCGTTCAAAGCTCAGAGGGAGCGAGGCACTGCCGTGTTATTAAAAATATATATGTTATCTGGGCTATTCTTCATGATATTGGACTTATCGAGATGACGTCATAATTTCCTGTTATCGGCCCGATAGTTATCAGGTCGAAAATTATCGTGCACCCCTTGTTGTGATTAAAGGTTTTGGATGGCCGCTGAGATTTTTCACATTTTAAATTGGGCCCTTGGTATTCTGAAGTTTGGGAATGGCTGATCTAAACGCTGGGCTGATGATTTCAACTGACTCTACTGGTCTGCTGCATGTATACAGCACTCCTCCCTTTCTCTTCTTGTTCTGCTTCCAGTTTTCCTCACATCCTCCCTTCTTTTTTCACACATACATTGCATTCTTATTGTTCTCTCTGCTCCCTCCCCCGCCCCGCCACTTGCAGACACTTTACACTCCTCCTCTTCCTCACAAAGATACTCTTCCCTTCTTCCTCTTTTCATCCTGGATGTCAGAGAAAACCAATTTGCTGGAGGTCTGAGCTTTCAGCTCTTTACAGTCTGTCAAAACAGAAGAATTGTTCCAAGATGAAAGGATAGATTCAGTTCTGTATATCTGGAGTGGATGCATACAGCTGCATCCACCTAAAACGCATCACCCTCTCTTCACCCCGTATTCTTTCTCTGTAAAAACAGAATACAATCATCAGATCATTGTGGGTCTTAGGATTAAGTAAATACAGCCTCACTTTATTCACGTTGCTATTATCTATTTAGAAAACAATAAACTGAATAGAGAAAAGCGTGTTGACTGCCTTTAAGAGGTAAAGCTGCAGCCTGGTGCTGCTGATCATCAGTCCTTGATGAACTGAATATCTGCTGAATCAGAAGCTTTTCAATTTGCTGTTCTGGAGCTTTCAGGCGAGAGCACAATGCCGAGAGGAAAGGACATAAGTAATGGGCGTAGAAGAGCAATACTGGTTCTAAGACCACTCCCAAACAATCAATCTACTGTTTAAAGAATTACTCACAAGTTACGACAGTTACCGCTGTGCCTGGGGATGGACGTCGACGCAAACCCACCCGGGGTCTGACAATGCAGCGGTCCAATCAGAGTCCAGGCCTCAGTCCAAACAAAATGCTGTGGTGGGACCTTCAGAGAGCCATGCAGCAGCCAACTCCAAAAACCGAAAACCTACAGAACCCCATTTGGGTCATAATTCAATGAATAAATGAGTCTATTATTATGAAATACAGGCGTTTATTATTATGAAATAAGTATCCATTATTATGGAATAGTTCCCATTATTATGAAAAAAATGTAATTATTATGAAATATATTTTATTATTATTTAATCCTAGTTTATTGCATAATAGTTTATTTCAGAATGGCTTTTTTATTTAAGAATGAGATTTTACATAATTGCTTTGTTTTTCATAAGAATGAGCTTTTACATAATAATGACATTTTGCCACTGGGCGGGACCAGTGGGTGACCTGCACGCTCATTGGCTGATCCTTCTCCATTCTACGCTCTGACATCGACTAATTGGTGGGGGACTTACATCGAGCCTGTTGGCTACCTCTTGGAGTCAGTCAGAAAAGGATCTTTCTCCTGTCGCCAAAATCAAGTTTTCCCTACATTTCGAGCTACGTTTCTTAGTTGATGTTGACTTTTACGTGTAAACTGAGGTGCATTCTGCCACCTACTGGCCTGGAGTATATACATTGCACCTCTCGCCCACTATGGATATTCACTGTTCTGTTGCTTATGCCTGAATGAAAGAGCAGCCAATCACATAAATGGCTCCGCCCTCTCTGCTGTATTGACACACAAATCATTCTTATGAAAAACTAATCCATTATTATGTAAAAGCTCATCCTTATGAAAAACAAAACCCTTATCATAATAATGGGAAAAAATTCATAATAATAGACATGCATTTCATAATAATAGACTCATTTATTCATTGAATTATGACCCAAATGGGGCTACATAAAAACCGAGTCACCCACAGCCTTGGAAACCACTGTGTTCACCCTATCACTGTTAAAAGTAGATCTACAAGCTCCTTTTTGGCTTAATTTTGATTGACAGATAATGCAAAGTCACAATAAAGTAAAAAAAAAAAAAAAAATGTATTGAAAATTAAACTGCTTGAAAAGTCCAGAGCTACATCCATCCAGTGTTGACTGGATGGTAAAGCATTATTCTTTTTCTAATTGTTGAGTGGAGCCCAAGTAAGTAATCTCTGTCCAACCACAGATATCTCTGTTTTTGAAATGTCACAGAAAGATGCGTCATCCTGCCTAGGGAAGAAAATAACTGTCCTGAGCTGAAGCCAGAACCCAAAATAATGGCCAGCTCACTTTGTTCACTGATCTGTTTACACGGTAAAGAGCAACGCAGAGCTAAAGTATTAGTGATTAGTCAAGAAAAAACATGTGTGGTTCAAAGTTTGCTTCAGAGAGACAGTCCCATGGAGCAGAGACGGGACCAAAGGAAAGATGAGAAAACAAATGCAGGAACACCAACAGGGATAAAGATGACGGAGGAGGAACAAACAACAACACAGATAAGAACACATTCCTCACCTCCTACACCCACAAACACTCCGTCTGAACTGAGAAACATACGATTAAAGGCTGGAACTTTACTGCTGTTGCTACCATTATATGTAGAAAATCTTTCAGATGCTAATTATGACTCCAAACTCCTGCTAAAGTAAATATATTTTCTTCAACCCCTGTGAACTTTTCTAGAATCCAGAGACCTCTAAAAAGAATTGAAGCCAACCTAAAAATTTTTATAGTTGCCGGATTTTATTCCTACATGTGCAAGATCTACTCTTTAAAATATGTTTTAAATATTCCTGTGAGCCATGTGGAGTCATCCAGCTAAATTCAAACTGTCGGTGGGTTCCTTTTTGAAATTAACAAAGCAAACTTTCTTATTCGGCCGCCTCACCTGAGTTACGACGACGACTCTTCCGAGAATTCACCCAGTCTAGACGCCACATCAACACCATTCTCCAGACACACTGAGCCCCATTCTGGCAAACAAAGCACACTTTTAACATTTTAATAGTCAGATTTTTCCCTCTGGAGTAGGTGGAGCGCAAAAACAGGGCGAAATGAGTTTTTCTCTGGTAATCCAGCTGTGTCCCAGATATTGGAAACTAATTTAAACCACAATCGCTTGACTATTGATTAGGAATTTCACAGTGCAGTCAAAACAGTCAAATTCAAGTTTTAATAATAAATGACTGCGCCGGTCATTTGAATTTAAGTTACCGTCAAACAGCGGCCGCGTCGGTTCCCTTCCCATCATGATGGATCGTCTTCATTTACTTCACCAGGAGCAGTTCTTCATCCTGGACCTCCAGGGTCAGCATACACTCAAAGCCAAAAAGCAATTAAAAAGAGGATTAATAGGGTCCCTGCTGAGATGAAAGATTTCATCCATTTTTCCATTTTCTTTGGGTGGAGAAGAAACGAAACTCTTTGTAACACTAATTTAAGTTATTAATGTTGGTAACACCAAGAGGGGTGTTTGTGTTTCCGGAACTTTAATCCAGTTTTTTTCTGTGCATTTAACCTTTGTCAAATACAAAAGAAGAGAAAGAGAAAACATTTCTCCTCAAATCTTCACACGCTCGATTCTTCTGATGCAGCATGTTAAATAAATAAATCACGTCTGCTTTCCGAGATCTGAAGTGACAGTTTGTTGTCAAAAACACGTCTTTCAGAGCTGGTGGCAGTTTTCCCGGCGCCGCCCCGTCACTGTTAAAAGCGGTCTGATGATGAAATGGAAGGTGATTGCATGTCGGCGCTCCATCAGATTAATTGTGTTTTTGTTTAACCTGAGGCTCCGTCAGACCTAAAGTCACTTTGAACTTCATCAAATGCGTCTGCGTTTGTGTGCGTACCTTCATCATTACTGTAATTTGTGGATGCGGGTGAGATGCCTCTGATTAATTCAGACACCCTGGTTCCCGACACACCTCGGCGGTATGATAACAACATAAAAGGGGTCCTTGTTAACTTTTAAATATACGTCACACATGCTGTAACTCATTATTCTGAAGTATGCTCAAGGTCATTTACAGGTACTGGAGAGAAAATTTCAGCAGTTTTACCTGAAAAAGTTTGTGTTGCAAAGACAATAAAGAGTAAAACATTGTTCTGTATTTCCTTTCAAAAAGAAATATTAACACACATGGCTTCAGTAGACAAAGGGAAAACATTTCCTGGTAAAGACTGAGCTGATGATTTCATCTAGCTTTGGCAGGTAACGTGGCCAACGGAGGGGTTAACTGGGTAAGGTTGTGAACAACTACGCCACCTACAGGACCTGCACCTGAACCAGTCGTCTTTAAACCACAATTACTCTCAATTAGTTCACATACACTGGAGAAAAAACAACCGGAGAGGTCATTTCCCAAGCTAGAATACAGATTTCTTGAACAAACTTGTAGTTCACATGTGTCAAACACAAGGCCAGCGGGCCAAATGCGGCCCGCCACGTCATTTTATGTGGCCCTCGAGCGCTTGCGCACTACTGGCTTAAATTTTAAACTGATATTTTAAGACTTAAAATAAGCTAATGCTGCTTTAAAGTGCATATTGGCAATAAACTACATCTCCCATAATGCATTTCTTCGTTACCCACAACAATAACAGTATAGAACTCAAGATGATTTTCAGAACTGATGGCTTTGAGAAAAACCTCTACAAACTAACCCTAACATGTCAAAGAAAAGAAAAACTGATGCACAAGGAAGACAGTTTCATCAACAACGGGAAAGCGAATACAAGTTTGTATCTCAAGGTGAAAAACAGTTTGTCTTTTGTGTTATGAGGCGGTGTCAGTCGTGAAAGAGTTTAATCTACGTCGGCATTTTGACAGAAAACATGGAAATAAATACAGAATCCAATATTTAACAATATAATAAGGTGTAGTTTAATATATTTTGATTTACGTTGCATTTTGCTACACTCATGCTGTCAATCTGGCCCTTTGAGGACAACCATGATGCTGATGTGGCCCTCAGTGAACCCCTGTTGTAGTTGGTCCTAAAACATGACGAGGCCACCATGACTACCAAACATGAAGACACCGATGTGTCGGCCATGGGAGTCCAGCAGAAACAGCAAGATCAGAGGAAGAGAGAGCAGGGCTGACACTTACCACAAAGAGGGAGGATAACCAGAAAGATCCAAAGAAACGCCACCCATGACCACAGCAGAGGAAACATAAGACTACACAAGAAAAAAAAACAAAAAACAAACTGCTGGTGGTGCCCAACAGTCAGGGACCAATGAAGGGAGGAGCTCCACCACGGATCCTGTCTCAAAAGAAGAAACACAGAAATTTAATATGGCACTGGGTGGTCAACTTGATCCCTTAATAAGGTGATACAGTTGACCACCATCATGGGCCCACAGAATTATAAATGAACCAAGAAGGAAAATACATCAAGTTAAAAAAAAAAAAGTAGCAGTGGAGTTCAGACTCTCACAACTCTAGAGGTGGACTGACTAAAACCAATACCCGCCACCCATCTCGCGTTACAGGACATTTATTGGCAAAATAGCATCTTAAAGCACAGCCGATCGTACACACTGACAAAGAAGGCTGTTGAACCCACAGAGCTAAAACATGCTAGTGCAAACCAGCGATGAAGTCAAGTTTTTGGAGACAACTACTCCTTTATCCTGAATGAGTAGAAGCTTTTAATGTCTACTTTACAGTATTGGGCAAAATTCTTGGGCATTCCCTGTCCTCAAGATTTAATTACTAAGATCCAAACAGATAATGAAGTGATAAAACAGACCAGATACAGACCATTTAATTGGTTGGTTGAATATTGGCAATATTCTAATAATCAGCATTGGCCACAGAAAAACCCATATCAATCGACCTGTAGATAATATCTATATCAAATAAAACCACTTGAAGTTCAGAATGAAATTACTCTACAAGCAAAAGTCAGTAATTAGTGCACATTCCCTCAAACCCAAACACAGTTTCAGTAACAAGGTGCTCCTAATTAATTATGAATGAGCTGGAGGATTAAGAAGGGAGGAGGAAAGGGAAGGAAAGGGAGAAGAGCAGCGGAGACACCACTCAGCAGATCATGTTGGTGTCCCCCTGCAGCGTAGGCCTATAGCAGCATAACTATGATGAACCTGTGATTAAGACGAGCTACTCTAGTCTGAGCTACTACAACTATAGTTATAACTATTAGCCCCTACACACTATAGTTTAGACTAACTGTAGGCTTTACTGAACAAAAATGTTTTTAATTTAGTTTTAAAGATGGAGATGGTGTCAGCCTCCTGAACCCAAACTGGTAGCTGGTTCCATAAAAAAGGTGCTTGGTAGCAGAAGGCCCGTCCTCCAAATCTACTTTTAGATATTCTAGGAACAACGAGTAATCCTGCAGTCTGAGAGCAGAGAGCTCTATTAGGAGCATAACGTGCTATCAGTAAATAGCGAGGAGCTAGGCCATTAAGGGCCTTATATGTGAGAAGCAGAATTTTAAACTCAATTTGAAATTTCATGGGGAGCCAATGGAGGGAGGCTAACAGATCCAGATTCTTGGATGTCCTGTTTGGATCTTAAAGAGACTGGAAAATAAATCTGTATGTGATTAAAGCATTTATATTAAAAAAAATAAAGAAATAACACTAGGGATGCTAAAGTATTTATGGTAGAAACTTTATATTATGTCATATGGTAAGAGCAGCTCGACGAATTGATCTTAGATGGATGGATGCTGTAATTTTAGGAGTCATACGGTTCAGATTCAGTTGAATTGAACAGTTGGCCAGCTGGTGAGGTCTTCTGTCAGCTTCCTAAAGTAAAGCAGAGTATGTGTGTGTTTTCTTTATCATTTTGTTTATCAGTTACTCTCACCGGGACGAACGGATCACACAATCTTTGTACAGCTTCAGACAGTAAGTTATCTCCCAGGAGACACCAGCAACTACTCCTACACCATCAATCATCTGCAAAACCCATAACTGGTCTCACCCATCACTTGACTCCAGGCTTTGCAGTAACAGGAGAATGGCCATAAACATTTTTTTAAAAGTTAAAATAGTCATAAAAATGCCAATATAACATAGAGGTCTATCCCTTCATCATCCTTCCAATGTTTTTTTGTTCCTTTACCCTTTTAAATGCTGATATACATCATTATCCTGCAAGTTGGAAAATGATACTAAAGGTGTTCCTGCTCAGTAAAGGCTCCTCAACAAGAGTCACAATGCAACCAGCTGAAATGTACAATGTTATGGTGCAGCTTCCTGTAGACACTGGTCATGAGCTTCAAGTAATGTTCACTGAAGAATGGGGAGGGGAGGGGGGATTTATACATATGATTACTGGGATCCTGCTTTTATTTCCCATCAGGGTTGTTGGGGGACTTCATACATGTGATATATAATGTGTAAGGTTTGAGTTTTTTAGATGGTGGAGGTTGGCCCTCATTCAGAGCAGCTGTTAGGCTAAAGCAGGCTAAAGTTAGTCTGAAGCAGGCTACATGCTGTGGAAATGGCAGACAGATAGAGAGCCTCCTCTCAGCAGCAGGGCACTCGTGGCAGTTGTAAGATGAAAGCAGGAAAAGAGGAGATGAGGACTTTTACCCTGAGGGGCATGTTTGCTGTATAAGGGGACGAGTCCCTGGGGTTTTGAATTTCCCAGCCAATGAGAAGCTCAGTGATGGCTTTTCCTGTGCTCATATTTAGGTGTGAAGCACTGCAGGTTGTTCTCACAACAGTGCTTTACATACACTGTATAAAAAGGCACATAATGTTTTTTTTTGTTTGTTTGTTTTCCCTCAGTGTCTGACATTAAATCAGACTAAACTTTCCTGTTTTAGGTCAGTTAGGATTACTAAAATTATTTCTTTTTGCTAAATGTCAGAATAATGAGAGTTTTTTTGGGGGGGATTTTATTTTTCACATCTTTCTATAAAGCCAAAGGTTTCCATGCTAGAGGTCTCCACGGGTCCACTTTCATGGACCTGAACCCGAATGGTCCCGTTAAAATTCAACACGAAACCGACCCGACCCGAATTTTTAGTTTCCGACCATGAACCGAACCGAGTTACCCGAATAGAACCGAGACAATACAGCCCATACTTGCTCATGTTAAAGTTGTCGAGCATTGAAATAAAAATTGATTTTCTTACCTAAAGTTGTCTTCTTCTACCGGTTCAGTTGCTACATAGGCTACGTGATGTAAACAACAATAAATCCACGTCGTTATTTTCTTTGTGGATACAGATGCTATTGGTAGCAACTGCTAACGCTAATAGCCTACACCGGTCAGGACGTGTCGTGAATATTTTCTCTCATCCAACGTTGTCATGTTAGAGATCCATTGTGTTTTACAGCTGCCGGGCAGTGGCGGAGCGTCAGGGGCTACTGCAGGGGGTGGTACTACCCCGGCCCAGGGGGGGCCCGGTGAAAGACGAAGAAACAGGCTTTTCCCTAAGTGTCGATTACAGTTTGCACATCCATGGATTCAACAATTTCTGTGCGAAATGTGTCACGCTTCGTCTGAGGTTATATATGGGTTGCTGTAGCCAGCATGAGTCATGGTTGGTTGAAACATTTAAGACTGACTTTGGTCATGTAGGTTTATTCAACACAGTGAATTAAATGTTGTGCTGCATGGCTGACTTCATGTTCACTCTCACAGTTAACTTTACAATGCACAAAGTTACAAGATCTCCAAATGTATTTTGGGTAAAATCATCATCAACAGCCGTCCATCAGCGTCATCATCAATCACTTGTCAACAGAGTCAACGCAGGTGGTGGCTAGGTGGATCAAAGACTAATGTAATTATGAGTGGCAGTTCACATAAACATAAAAGTAAAGCAACAAAACGCAAAGAAAGGGAAAAAAGAGCGCAGGAGAAAACGAAACTTAAAAAGCTTGACACGTATTTTGTTTGTCCTAATCCTGGAGATGAACCCTGACATTGTTGGCAGCGAGTCAAGCCTGCAAAATGTGGCAGTGCAGTCAGGGAGCCAGATTCACAGGTACAATTTCTCACAATCACCGACACTGAAAACAATATGTGAGTTAGTTGTAAACTGTTAATGTGGTTGTTATTGGAGTAGCTCGGCCACCTAACGTTATTATTAGGGGACAGGTAGCCTAACGTTATTGTTAGGGGCCAGGTAGCCTAATGTTGTTATTAGGGGACAGGTAGCCTAACGTTATTGTTAGGGGCCAGGTAGCCTAATGTTATTATTAGGGGCCAGGTAGCCTAACGTTATTGTTAGGGGCCAGGTAGCCTAATGTTGTTATTAGGGGACAGGTAGCCTAACGTTATTGTTAGGGGCCAGGTAGCCTAACGTTATTGTTAGGGGCCAGGTAGCCTAACGTTATTGTTAGGGGCCAGGTAGCCTAATGTTATTATTAGGGGCCAGGTAGCCTAACGTTATTGTTAGGGGCCAGGTAGCCTAATGTTGTTATTAGGGGACAGGTAGCCTAACGTTATTGTTAGGGGCCAGGTAGCCTAATGTTGTTATTAGGGGACAGGTAGCCTAACGTTATTGTTAGGGGCCAGGTAGCCTAACGTTATTATTAGGGGCCAAGTAGCCTAATGTTATTATTAGGGGCCAGGTAGCCTAACGTTATTGTTAGGGGCCAGGTAGCCTAATGTTGTTATTAGGGGACAGGTAGCCTAACGTTATTGTTAGGGGCCAGGTAGCCTAATGTTGTTATTAGGGGACAGGTAGCCTAACGTTATTGTTAGGGGCCAAGGTAGCCTAATGTTGTTATTAGGGGACAGGTAGCCTAACGTTATTGTTAGGGGCCAGGTAGCCTAATGTTGTTATTAGGGGACAGGTAGCCTAACGTTATTGTTAGGGGCCAGGTAGCCTAATGTTGTTATTAGGGGACAGGTAGCCTAACGTTATTGTTAGGGGCCAGGTAGCCTAATGTTGTTATTAGGGGACAGGTAGCCTAACGTTATTATTAGGGGCCAGGTAGCCTAATGTTATTATTAGGGGCCAGGTAGCCTAATGTTGTTATTAGGGGACAGGTAGCCTAACGTTATTGTTAGGGGCCAGGTAGCCTAATGTTGTTATTAGGGGCCAGGGTCCGTTTTGTCGGGTTACGTCAGCAAGCACAAGATGAGCTCGTTGTGTACCCTTTCAATAGTGGTGAGTACTTCTGCTATTTTATATTGAATCTATGTTTGTTTGTGAACGTGTCGGGCCGCTGTGCCAATTTTACAAAATGTTCCCACTATTGATACAGTAACTGTGCTCCTATTAGTTGAAGTTGCTCATTAAAAGTGGGTGTCAGAATGATGATCTAGCTTACCTGTGGTGCTGAACTGCTTTGACTTTGTGTTGTTATATTATTAGGGGCCAGGTAGCCTAATGTTTTTGTTGTTCTCTTGGTTTGTTAGACTTCATGGCGGTTTGATTGATTTCAAAATGACATGGTTGCGCTTCGTGGTGTTGATCTCTTACTATCAAATGCTTTGAGCTATGTGTCAAAAATGTAGTAATGCTTGTAAGCCCCGCTGTTGCGGGCATACATATGCTGTAAAACGATGTAATCACAAGCTTTATTGGGTTTAAAGGGCCCGGTCATGTGCCCCACCCCCCGTCCGACAGTGACATGTTCCTCTACTGCTGCCGGGCAAACCGCTAATAACACGCTACGGCAGCACGATTGTTTTATGACAAATATGCCACGTTAATGAATAATTAATTACCAACCCAGAGTCCTGACATTGGCTGCCATCGCCAATATCTTTACCTCTCTCGAGTAAATGAGGACCCAGCCTGTAGGAGAGCGCCGACCGGACACGGGACTAACCCGATTCAGACTCAAACCTGGAGTCACGTCTTTTGAATGGACCCGAAACCCGATTCGGGTCGAAAGCTCGGGTTTTCGGGTTGTCAGGTTGTTCTGAAGACCTCTATTCCATGCACAAAGATTACTCTGACTTTAAGCAACTTGGGAAAGCTCGGGTGATGATGTCATGACTTTGGAAGCTTCTGAGAGGTTAATTGACAACATCTGAGTTAATTGGAGACACCTCTGGATATCTTTTAAGGCATACCTACTTCCTTGAGTGACATCAAGAGAAAAATAAAAGAAATGCAGCAAAGATATCAGGTAGAGAATTATGGACCTTCACAAGTCCACAAGCCAGATTACAGTTTCACTAATTAGATGGTATCATGAGGAAAGAAAGCCTGGGTGCAAATTGGTCTTCAAATGATCAATGACTATAAACATACCACCAAATTAGTTACAAAGTATCTCTGTAATGTACAATTTGTATGTATAGTATATGTTACCTAGTTTGCAGTTTCAAGTTTCTAGAACCCCCAGTAAAGGTATAAAAACTGCTTAGACAAAAGACACTGAGGTGACTAATGGTGGGTCTAAAGCCACAAAGACAAATGGAGTTGCCAAAGTTGTCTCAGGTGGATGTCAGAATCGAACAATGAGTGGACTTGCTTCCAGATATGGGATCTGCTGTCAACGGTGGATTCTGCTTTCTTATTAGGTCACCCGCACTCAGCAAATACAGTGGATGTTAAATGGAGACCAGGAAGAGGCATTTGCCTTATTCTTTTGTGTGTCTTATACTGCTCTGTGTGAAATAAAAAGCAATGAAACGATTGCTGTCTGTCTCTAGCTCTAGCTATGTCTTTTTGGTTTCTGAAACCATCTACAAACAAACTGACCAGGGCATGTGTTTCATGAGTGCAAAATAATAATAATAATAATAATAATGATAGTGATTTTAATCACCTCAGTAGTTTTTTACCAGGGGACCAGAGGACCAGGGGACTAGAAGACCGGGGGACCAGAGGACCAGGAGACCAGAGGACCAGGGGACCAGGGGAGCATGGGACCAGGGAACCAGTGAGGACCAGGGGACAATTTAATAATCAGTGAAGTCCATAATGTGGCCTATGCTTGAATAATACGCTTGTATTTCCAGTCACACATTATTTATCTTTCCTGGGAGTGGGGTCAGGTTTACATTTTTTAGTTTTAACAATATTGGAGGAAAAAGTGGGAAGTCCTCACATGATTCATTGACAATATTCTTCCCCTTCAAAAAGCTGCAGGAATCCTGGACCTACAGAGCAGATTATGACTAGAGAAACTGATTTTGTGAGTTTGCCAAGCATCAAGGAGTTATAGTGATTTTCTCAATATAATCCCTGATGAGGGGTGGGTGGGTATCTGAAGATTACAGATGGAGTTACAACTACCATGCTGACAGATGCTGTTACCATGGTGAGAGGGGTGATAAGACCACCATTAGACCAATAAGTGTCAAAGATAGTGGAAAGACTAGTACAACGTTCTTTATCACAAATTTGTTTGTTGCAAAATGCTACAAAGAAACTATCATATGAAGTTACGTTTAAATGAGGAAAGTTAATGAGCCTTTTTGCATGTACCATAAATGAGGTTGCTGTTGGGCCAGGTGAACTGTTGAGTACCTAAGTTTAATCAGCAGGTAAAGTTACACAAAGGACAAGGATTTTTTTTCATGTTAAAATATCAGTTTCAAGTTCATTTAAGGGGATTTTTCAGGAAGCGTCTGGTGCGCCTCCAGTTCGTGGATTTTGATTGTCGTGGGGGGGCGCCGGTCCCCATTAACCGCCAAAACTAAGGGATCACTGTACTTATATTCATGTGGTGTCTGCTTATAATTATTGTCCTCTTTGTTAAATTACAGTGGCAGAACTTGATTTTGGGGATTTGGAGCATCACCAAAGATGTGGTGGTCCATGTCCCATCTGGGTCACCAATGACTGAATGCCATACAAGGAACGACACCCCTCGACCCTCCACCAGTGTGGTAGTCCATCTGGTCAGGACTGTAAATGCATTCCAAAACAGTCGCTTTCCACCAATGACCCCCCTTGAGCACCACTGAATAGCTCCTTTCTCTGTAGTAGCACTTTCATGGAGCCAGGGCTGATCTGTGATAAGCATCTATAGCACTGACACATTATCACAGCCTCCATTTGTTCTTGAAATTGTTTTCCATCTCCTTAAGTGTGTGAGAATCTGGTCAATGACCAGGGAACCAGGGGACGATAGGACCAGGGGACCAGGGGACCAGGGGACCATAGGACCATGTGACCAGGGGACCAGAGGACCAGAGGACCAGGGGACTAGCGGACCAGAGGACCAGGGGACCAGGGCACAATGACCAGGGGACCATAGGACCAGGGGACCAGGGGACCAGTGACCAGGGGACCAGGGGACCAGAGGACCAGGGGACCAGGGCACAATGACCAGGGGACCATTGGACCAGGGGACCAGGGCACCAGTGGACCAGGGGACCAGGGGACCAGAGGACCAGGGGACCAGAGGTCAGTGTTGGGCAAGTTCACTTTCTACATGAACTAGTTAAGTTCATAGTTCATAAAAATGAAAATGAACTAGTTCAGTTAACTAAATAGTTTATTTTTAGTTCATTTTTTAAAAATTCTTTTTTAATGTTGCTGCGAGCAATTATTTGTCAAAATGATTACCACTGCCCATATACTACCCCACCACAAACGGCAATTATTTTATCCATTTTAACAGTCAAAAACTATGTGTCCAATTCTGAATCCTTAACCAACCAGGGTGCACATTAGCATTGAAGGGACAGCCCATGTAAAACTGTCATTTCCCTTTCAGCTTCTCTCTACAACAGTCATTCCCAAACTTCAGAATACCAAGGCTCAATTTGAAATGTGAAAAATCTCTGCAGTCCACCAAAATCTTTAATCACAACTGTGATCAACACACAGAACAAGGAACCATGATCTGATATTAATGTAAGGGGTCAACAAATAAGGTGACACTTGTCATATTAAGTTAAGATGACAGTAGAATAACACTTTTATTACTTCTTAACACTTTTTAATTATGTCATGAATATTTTACAGTAATTAAAAACATATTTAAAAAAGATTGAGAATTTAAAACACATTTGTTTAATTTTAATGACCTCTCATGGCCCACCTGCAGTCCCACGACGGCCCATCAGGGGGCCGCGGCCCACACTTTGGGAATCACTGCTCTACAGTATATTAAAAATATTTATTTATTATAAGACAAAAACAGGTCCTTAAGGTGCAAATGTTTTTTTCCCCCTATTTCAATACTACTCCCTCCGGCTCTGGGTAACTGTAGATTTCGTCTTCCTTCATGATCGTTTTAAATGTTTGATGACGCAATTGTTAGCGTGACAGAAGCGACAGCCGTGTTGCCATGTTTGATTGATTTCCTCAGATACATGTCAGGCTCGTTTGTGGTGGATTTTAAATGGGGTTCGCTGGAAACTTGGCAGGGTTTTAACTAGGTATGTCCCGATACCGATCGCTGATCGGGATCGGCCTTCGATCTGAAAAATTTAAGGTGGATCGGATCGGCCGATCAACCTTATTATAACACGCCGATCTTTTTTTCATTATTTTTTTCCTCAAAAAGTGATCCTGATTACCACAAATTAATAAAGTAATCATATTACACAAACAAAAATATTTTTTAAACTAAATACATTTAATAATTTGCACTGAAATGAGGTTTCTCAGCAGCGCTGTCTTGTATCCACCTTAAAAGTTTTAAGACTTGCGGCGTCAGGCTAAACTTTAGCAAAAATGTCAGCAGTGTGGCAACGCTATAAAATTACAAAGACCGATGCTTCAACTGTGACTTGAAACGTGTGGAAGGCTGATATATCATGAGGGGTAAGTAAGAAGAGAGTTTACAACACCACCAATTTAATCAGACACTTAAAAAAGCACGCAGCACTGATCATCGGTCACTGTTCTGCCGACGGCAGCAGCTTGGGCAGCAAACGCTCTGTGAAACGCTCGCAGAAATACAGAAAAATCACCGAGCTAAACGCGGAATGTATTACTGAGGACGACCAGCCCATTTACAAGGCATTTAACTGGCTCATTAATTACCTCGAGCCTCGTTCCCGTCATTACATGAACAACAAAGGACACAAAGGTGCGCGAACACGTGCAGCGGGTCTTGAAAGAAGTTAAGTTAATATTTTATGTTATTTTTATTCTGATGTGATTTCATTGATTGCAAAGACTTCTGCTAGTGTTTTCATTGCCTTAAACTGCTAGCCAAGTTCACCTGCTGCTATTTAAATGGAAGTGCTGTGTTCTATTGGTACTGAGACTGTTGAACAGTCACTGTTCTGTAACTAAATGTGTTTTATAATAATTTCTCCCAAACAAAAAAGAAAGAAAGAAGAGTGTTTAAATAAGTTATTGTTTATTATGAGATGATAAAAGCTATTAATCTCAGCTTGGATGCAGGCCTATTTATTAATGTACACAGGAAATAAAATGCATAGGAAATTAAACTCTGTTTGCCCACTCAAAAAAAGTGAAATCGGATCGGAAAAAAAATCGGAAATCGTCCGATCATCACGATTAAAAGATCGGAATCGGATCGGGACCCAAAAAACGTGATCGAGACATCCCTAGTTTTAACCGTGCGTGAACTTTCAAAGAGCGTCATTCACAACTGCCCAGATGAACTCGTTCACGTCCCACACTCGTGAAGGAGAAAGTGAAGGCGCTCAGTTCACGTTCGCGCAAAACATGAACTAGTAGGTGAACTTTCATTCAATGAACATGTTCAGGTACAACACTGCAGGAGGACCAGGGGACCATAGGACCAGAAGACCAGAGGACCTTCTGGGGACCAAAAGACCAGGGGACAAGGGGACCGGGGGACCAGGGGACCAGGGGACCAGAGGACCAGGGGACCAGAGGACCAGAAGACCAGAGGACCAGGGGACCAAAAGACCAGGGGACCAGGGGACCAGAGGACCAGAAGACCAGAGGACCAGGGGACCAAAAGACCAGGGGACAAGGGGACCAGGGGACCGGGGGACCAGGGGACCAGGGGAGCAGAGGACCAGGGGACCAGGGGACCAAAAGACAAGGGGACTAGGGGACCAGGGGACCGGGGTACCAGGGGACCAGAGGACCAGGGGACCAGGGGACCAGAGGACCAGGGGACCAGAGGACCAGGAGACCAGAGGACCAGGGGACCAGGGGAGCATGGAACCAGGGAACCAGAGGACCAGGGGACAATGACCAGGGGACCAGAGGACCAGGGGACCAGGGGACCAGGGGACCAGGGGACCAAAAGACCAGGGGACCAGGGGACCAGAGGGCCAGGGGACCAGAAGACCGGGGGACCAGAGGACCAGGAGACCAGAGGACCAGGGGACCAGGGGAGCATGGGACCAGGGAACCAGAGGACCAGGGGACAAAGACCAGGGGCTCAGGGGACCAGAGGACCAGGGGACCATGGGACCAGGGGACCAGAGGACCAGAGGACCAGAAGACCAGGGGACCAGGAGACCAGAGGACCAGGGGATCAGAGGACCAGGGGATCAGAGGACCAGAGGACCAGGGGACCAAAAGACCAGGGAACCAGGGGACCAAAGGACCAGGGGACCAGAAGACCAGAGGGCCAGGGGACCAGGGGGTGGAGGACCAGGGCACCAGAAGACCAGGGGACCAGAGGACCAGGGGACCAGAGGACCAGGGGACCAGGGGACCAAAAGACCAGGGGACTAGGGGACCAGGGGACCAGGAGACCAGATGGACCAGGGGACCAGGGGACCAGAGGACCAGAAGACCAGGGGACCAGGAGACCAGGGAACCAGAGGACCAGGGGATCAGAGGACCAGGGGACCAGAGGACCAGAGGACCAGGGGACCAGGGGACCAGAGGACCAGGGGACCAGGGCACCAGAAGACCAGGGGACTAGGGTCCTCTGGACCAGGGGACCAGAGGACCAGGGGACCAAAAGACCAGGGGACTAGGGGGCCAAAGGACCAGAGGACCAGGGGACCAGAGGAGCCATGGAACCAGGGAACCAGAGGACCAGGGGACAATGACCAGGGGACCAGAGGACCAGGGGACCAAAAGACCAGGGAACCAGGGGACCAGGAGACCAGAGGACCAGGGGACCAGAGGACCAGAGGACCAGGGGACCAAAAGACCAGGGAACCAGGGACCAGAGGACCAGGGGACCAAAAGACCAGGGAACCAGGGGACCAGAGGACCAGGGGACCAGAGGACCAGGGGACCAGAGGGCCAGGGGACCAGGGGACCAGAGGACCAGGGGACCAGGGGACCAGGGGACCAGGGGACCAGGGGACCAGGGACCAGGGGACCAGGGGACCAGAGGACCAGGGGACCAGAGGACCACGAGACCAGAGAACCAGGGGACCTGAAAACCAGGGGACCAGGGGACAAGAGGACCAGGAGACCAGAGGACCAGGGGACCAGAGGGACCAGGAGACCAGAGGACCAGGGGACCAGAGGGACCAGGGGACCAGAGAACCAGGGGACCAGAGGACCAGGGGACCAGAGGACCAGAGGACCAGGGGACCAAGGGACCAGGGGACCAGAGGACCAGGGGACTAGAAGACCAGGGGACCAGGGGACCAGAGGAGCATGGAACCAGGGGACCAGAGGACCAGGGGACCAGAGGACCAGGGGACCAGGGGACAGACCAGACCAACCAGGGACCAGGGACCAGATGACCAGGGGACCAGGGGACCAAAAGACCAGGGGACCAGGGGACGAGGGGACCAGGGGACCAGGGGACCAGAGGACCAGGGGACCAGAGGACCAGGGGACCAAAAGACCAGGGGACTAGGGGACCAGGGGACCAGGAGACCAGAGGACCAGGGGACCAGGGAACCAGGGGACCAGAGGACCAGAAGACCAGGGGACCAGGAGACCAGGGAACCAGAGGACCAGGGGACCAGAGGACCAGGGGACCAAAAGACCAGGGGACTAGGGGACCAGGGGACCAGGAGACCAGAGGACCAGGGGACCAGGGAACCAGGGGACCAGAGGACCAGAAGACCAGGGGACCAGGAGACCAGGGAACCAGAGGACCAGGGGACCAAGGGGACCAGGGGACCAGAGGACCAGGGGACTAGAAGACCAGGGGACCAGAGGACCAGGAGACCAGAGGACCAGGGGACCAGAGGACCAGGGGACCAGGGGACCAGAGGAGCATGGAACCAGGGAACCAGAGGACCAGGGGACAATGACCAGTGGACCAGAGGACCAGGGGACCAGAGGACCAGGGGACCAGGGGACCAGATGACCAGGGGACCAGGGGACCAAAAGACCAGGGGACGAGGGGACCGGAAGACCAGGGGACCAGAAGACCAGGGGACCAGAGGACCAGGAGACCAGAGGACCAGGGGACCAGAGGAGTATGGAACCAGGGAACCAGAGGACAATGACCAGGGGACCAGGAGACCAGGGGACCAGAGGACCAGGGGACTGGGGGACCTGGGGACCAGAGGACCAGAGGACCAGAGGACCAGGGGACCAGAGGACCAGAGGACCAGGGGACCAGAGGACCAGGAGACCAGGTGACCAGAGGACCAGGGGACCAGAGGAGCATGGAACCAGGGGACCAGGGGACCAGAGGACCAGGGGACCAGAGGAGCATGGAACCAGGGAACCAGAGGACAATGACCAGGGGACCAGGAGACCAGGGGACCAGAGGACCAGAGGACCAGGGGACTGGGGGACCTGGGGACCAGAGGACCAGAGGACCAGAAGACCAGGGGACCAGGGGACCAGAGGACCAGGAGACCAGGGGACCAGAGGACCAGGGGACTAGAGGAGCATGGAACCAGGGGACCAGGGGACCAGAGGACCAGGGGACCAGAAGACCAGGGGACTAGGGGACCAGGGGACCAGAGAACCAGAGGACCATAGGACCAGGGGACCAGGGGACCAGAGGACCAGGGGACCAGGAGACCAGAGGACCAGGGACCAGGGGACGATGACCAGGGGACCAGGAGACCAGAGGACCAGGGGACCAGAGGACCAGGGGACCGGAGGACCAGGGGGCGAGCAACAGTATTTCTTCAGTGGCTGGACAGAAGACCTTTAAACCCTCGTATGAAGTTGAACAGCTACTTCAAACAGGAGCCTGAACTCCTGTCGGTCCTGAGCTTCTAGAGAGTGACAGCAACCCTTTCTTGGAGGGGAACACACCTATTAAACCTTATGTCCAGCTTATCCAGCTCCAGTTTTAGTAGAGAGTGCAGAGATACTGAAGTGTTTCCTTCAACATTCTAAATATCTGTATTCCACTGCTGATCCAAGGAAGCCACCATTTCTCATTCTTTGTGAGCCCAAACAATGGGAGAGCTGAAGGAAAATCTGAATCGATAAAAGGCACAGCATTAGATTTCAGTCTGTGACAACAACAGCTGTTCATATGCAACTAAAGAAATAAAAAAATATTAACCTTTCTGTCGTGTTCGGGTCAAATCTGACCGATTTCCTACTTTCATCAATCATAAATATTGTGTTTTACATTTGATTGTCTCAGGGCCTTATGATATCCTCCACACTAGCCATTTGAACATATATAATTGCTGATCACCACTTTCATTGAATTTTGAATAGTTTATTCAACTTTGTAACACCTGTGGTGTTCCCGGTCAAAAATGACCGCCATAGGAAATTAAAGGGTGACACTGGATTGTGTTCATCCATCAGATTGTACACAACCACAAATACACTACCACACACACACACACCACCCACACACACACACACCACCCCACCCCACCTGAACCCCTTTCAGACTGAACAAATAGGTGTCTCCTCTTCCCACCTCATTCCCATGCTTATGTGCCCATCCCCCCACATGAACAACACTTTCCAAACTAAATGTATAACACTAACACTTGTTCCACATTTCAAAGTCAACAATTAGGTGTTTGTTATGGGAATTATCTCTTTCCCAGGCTTATGTGCCCATCCCCCCACGTGAACCGCACTTTCCGATACAAAATGTATCATATCTTCTCAGAGACCCCCAATATATAGTTTTTTTTGTGTGCATTGCCCTCATTTTACTATGAACACATTGACTAGGCGCCCGATCAGAAGATTTCTTGTCAGAGAGGCTCTGGACCTTTTATTTCAACCTGATGAACAGGGGATTGAAGTTCAACCAGAAATAGAGGAGGATGTCTCAGAAACAGAAGACAACATCGATCCTGATTTTGATCCAGACCATTGTGAGACCGATCAGTCAACAGATGGTGAGGAAGAAGCTCCAGAGGAAGACACACCTGAGGAAGAGGCACCTGTGATATTCCAGTCAAAGGATGGCAATTTGCTCTGGTATTCATCCACCCAGGAAAGAGGAGGCAGCCAGAGCAGAGAAACCCCCCCCCCCCCCCCCACCCACACACACACACACACACACACACACACATATACAACATGTTGATGTTTGTGAATTTGGTCACTGGTTTTGATTTTTGTTACTTTTTTTTTTAACAAAAAATGATCATTTTCGAATACAATTTACTATTTCTGTGTCTATTTAATGTATATTAACTGCAGTTATTAATGTAAACCAGTGGTCTGAGACATTGTTTACAGCTTAAAAAGGAGTTAAATAAAATTTGGTGGTGATCAGTGGTTTTCTGTTAATGTAGGAGCAGTTAAAACAGGCCGGTCAAATTTGACCGGGAACACTAAAGTAAGGGGGGAGAAACGAACACGACACAAAGGTTAACAGGACATTATTTATTCATCAGAATCATTAGACAGTATGGTGACACACACGCAAAGCATGTGTAGTGTTTGGAGATTTTTCGCCTACACTGTAAAAGAAACTCCTTTGTATGTGTACAGTAACCATGGTTACCAACCTGCCAGTTTCTGAAATGCTCAGACCAGCCCGTCTGGCAGCAACAACCATGCCATGTTCAAAGTCACAGAAATCCCCTGTCTTCTCCATTCTGATGCTGGTTTGAACTTCAGCCATTCATCTTGACCACGTCTACATGAATACATGCATGCATACTGAGTTGCTGCCACTGCATTGGGTAATGATCTGTTTGTGTGTACACAGTCATATTGTATTGGGTAACTGTTCATGTCTACACAATCATTAAATTGTCTTAAATAAGATGAGTTGTGGAATATATCTCAACTCATTTTCCAACAAACATAATACACTCTTAAAAGAAGAAGTCACATGAAATACCGATTTTGGTATGTGGAAATCACTGCTTTCTGGAAAGTCTGTGAGATTGGGGACACATGGCTTGTGTTTTCTGGTTGTATTCTGTTTGAGCTGAAAAATACATATAGATGGTGACTAAAACTTTGCTAAAGCAACTAATCTGAGGCTGCCCCAGTACTAGTAGAGACACCACTCAGCAGATCATGTTGGTGTCCCCCTGTAGCGTAGGCCTATAGCAGCATAACTATGATGAAGCTGTGATTAAGACGAGCTACTGTAGTCTGAGCTACTACAGCTATGGCTATAACTATTAGCCCCTACACACTAAAGTTTAGACTATCTGTAGGCTTTACTAAACAGAAATGTTTTCAATTTAGTTTTATAAGATGGAGATGGTGTCAGCCTCCTTAACCCAAACTGGTAGCTGGTTCCATAATAAAGGTGCCTGGTAGCAGAAGGCCCGTCCTCCAAACCTACTTTTAGATATTCAAGGAACAACGAGTAATCCTGCACTCTGAGAATGAAGAGCTCTATTAGGAGCATAACGTGCTATCAGGTCTTGTAAATAACGAGGAGCTAGGCCGTTAAGGGCCTTATATCCAGTAACAGCATATTGAATTTGATTTAAAATTTTATGGGAAAGATGTGATCTCTCTGCTCGCTGCTGCATTTTGGATCATCTGGAGGCTATTCAGAAAATTACCTGGACATCATGCTAATAACATTACAGTAATCCAGTCTAATGTGGCAAACACATGGATTATTTTTCAGCATCACCCTGGGAGAGGATGCTCCTGATCTTGGAGATATTACATAGGTGGAGAAAGGGTGTCTTACAAACCTGATTAATATGCTGTTTGAACAACAAACCCTGATAGAATTGACCTCAAGGTTTCTCACAGTTGTACGGGAGGCCAAGGTAAAATCAACTTATCTGTGTTTGCGACCAAAAGCAATAACCACTTTTTTATTTAAAGTTTAAAAGCAAAAGGTTTGTGAGGTGGTTCAGGCATCTGGTCAGGACGCCCCCTGGACCCTCCCTTAAGAGGTGTTTTGGCAGGTCTATGAGGCAGACCTCCTGGAGAGACTCCATCTCTCGGCTAGCCTGGGAGTTCCTTAGTGTCCTCTCTGAAGAGCTGGATGAGGCAGCGTCCTGTACCCAGCATTTGACCCAGAGGACCTTAAAACACTGTGGTATGTATGATTGCTATTACATTTTAAGTTGTCCTCGCGGGTTTTTAATTGAATAAGAGGTTACGTGGCAAATCCTGCTATAAGTGAACCAACTGCAAGACATCAGCAAAACTCTGGGAATGCTGCCTGGTAATGTTTTGACAAATTGTGAGACACTGAGAGTGTGTGGGGTCCTCTTCATATTCCCTCATTTCATCTACGAGCACTCTCACCATCTGGCGCCGCTGTGCAGGGTTTGGACTCTCGCCATTGGCAATGGCTGAATGGATTTCCCGAGAAATTCAGACCCACGGCATCTGGAACATCTCTGGCCATGTTTTGGATCTGAGTCATGGAGAACTTCTGTTTCTTGGACTGCTGCAGTCTTACAGGTCAGACAATGAAGTTGATGGTGGGCGTCATAAGATAAGATAAGATATGCTACACTTTATTGATCCCCTAAGGAGAAAATTCAGGATGGGCTGAATAGTGGGCTGGATTATGGTGATTGGCTCAACAGTTATGAGTTTGGAAGACTTAGGAGATCCAGAACAACCATCTCTGTTTCCAAAACAAATGTACACAGATTACCGTATTTTCCGGACTATAAAGCGCACCTAAATATAAGCCGCACCCACTAAAATTTAAACAAAATATATATTTTGTCACATATAAGCCGCACCGGACTATATGCCGCCGGTATCCAGGCTGAGAAATAAGATTTTTACATCAAAAGATTTTGTACCATAAGTGTTTATTCACATACCTGAACAGTACCTGTAACACAGCAGTAAAAGTGTTGATGAAACAAAACAGAAAAGCCTGTTGGCTCCATGCTGCATCCGGTCCACATCTGCGATTAAAACCTTACCTCTGCAGCGGGTTCACTCAGAACCCTGAAATTCCCTGGGGAAACCAACAAACTGACTGGACACATTTATTAATCAGTTTGTCCAATAATAACAGTTATTGATGCTCACAAAATGAATGTAGAGTAGCATAGCCAACATAGGCTACTTAACAACAACAGAATAGCCTTTAACTACTTGGTTTGTTTTTTGGTTTTTGCACTTCCTGCTAGAGCGCCCCCTGAGGGCTGAAGAAAAATTCATAAAAAAGCTGCATCTCTGTATAAGCCTCATGATTTAAAGCGTGGGACAAAAGTAGCAGCTTATAGTCTGGAAAATACGGTACATGACTATTGTCAAATGTTGCTGACACCACAAAAAAGTAGCGAGGTACTGCAGCGAAACAAGACAAAGGCTCAACTGTGGTCTTTCTGTTACAACATCTTATGATGCTTGGGTGATGCGTCTCGTCCAATCAGAGCACAGATTCTAGAATGCTGGGCCGTCTGCGTTTCTTCTGTTGATTACAGGAGGCTGTGAGTCATCGTTTGATGTTTCGCTGGCAGCTGCAGCCTCTCGTCTGCTGTGGGGTGGAATTTTGCGAAATTTTTGCAATTTTTCTCCTGATATTTTATTATATTATATATTTCTGAAAAATCTGCAATTAACTAAAACCATGGAACTTAAAGCGCAAATTGGCGCGGGATCACTGTACCAGCTTGTGGCTAGTGCTAATTTTGCATTTGCAATATCCAGTGTTGTACCTGAACGTGTTCATTGAACCCAAGTTCACGAACTAGTTCATATTTTGTGTGAACGTGAACTGAGCGCGCTCTCTTTCTCCTTGACGAGCGTCGGGTTTGAACGAGTTCATTTGGGCAACTGTGAACGAAGTTCACGCACAGTCAAAAACCATACCAGAGGAGGGACGTGATGCCGTCACCCTGAGCAGTCGACCGTTGCTGAGCTCCCGCGGCTACTGAGCTATGTGTCACTTTTAACTTTATTTTAAAAACATCCACAACCGTACGAAAACTTTCTTAAAAGCATCCAGGCACCTTGACTAACCGGAACGCCGTCGAACCCGCGGTATAATATGTTTGCTGAGGATCCAGAAACCACACCGACTGAGGCGGCTAGCGTGGAAGCTACATCTGCTGTGGACAACGCAGCCCTAGCTATGGAGATATCACAACATGTCGCCGACAAAATATCCGCGATGATGGACAAAAAGTTTGGGGATTTTTCTGCCAAATTGGACAACATTACAACACGTCTGGAGTCCAACACAAAACGCATCACCGAAGCTGAGAGCCACGTATCGGATGTGGAGGACAACGTGTCGGCCATGGAGTTCAGGCTGAAGAAACTGGAGACACAAGTGTGCACCCTGACTGAAAGGAGCATCGACATCGAGGGACGCAGCCGCAGGGACAACATTTTAATCTTCAACCTCAAAGAAGGTGCGGAGGGGGATCAGCCGATCACTTTCTTTGAGAAGTGGCTGCCCACACTGCTGAACCTGGAGACCAAGCGGGGCATCATTAAGATCGACCGTGCCCACAGGTCCCTTGGCGCACCAAAGCCCAACCGGTCCCGCGCAGTGATCATCAAGCTGCACAACTCCAGGGACAAGATGAGGATCCTTGCCGCCGCCAAGAAGAATGGCCCGCTGAAACACGAGGGACAGACCATACTCATCCGACAAGATCTGGCTTATGGAGTCAAGAAAATGAGACGTGCGTTCAATGGAGTGTGCCAGCGCCTTAGACATGAACATACGGTTTTCCATGCGCTTCCCGCCACTCTGTGTTTCTCCCACGGAGGGGAAAGTCACTCTTTTCACTCGCCGGAGGATGCGCTGGCCTTCGTGGATGGACTGAGCTGAGCCAGAGGTGATGTAAAAATGCAAATATCCTGCTCATGCAGTCAATGTTAGACCTCAGATAATCTTTGAGAAAGTGCTAGATAAACTCTGGGTTGTTAAATTAATCCTTAGCTCTTTTTTTTTCTTTTTCTTTTCTTTCTCTTTCTTTCTTACAATGTGCTGTAAGAGCTCAGGTTAAACTGGTTGCTAAAATATAACCATGTTAGTTTATATGGTTGTGATGGTTTTAGCTCGTGGTGAGCGGGGGACTGGAGAAGACGTTTCTTTTTTTCTTTCTCTCTTGGTGATGATCTTGCTCAGTTTCCCGTGCCCCGCTTGTTGTTCAACGAGCCACACTGTTGGCTTATCCCGGGATGGTGGGTGGGTGGGGTGTTGGGGAGGGGGGGTGTTCTGGGGCAACTTGGTGTTCGTTGGGATTTCATCGTTTGGGGATGAATCTTTTGTTTGTGATGTTTTGCCTTGTTTATTTACTAATGCCATCATACATCTGAAGCCTTCCTTAAGTTATTCCACAGAGCTGTCCACTTATCCGCCTGTCACTGAGCCCCACTGCCCTGTTGCAAAGCTCGCTGCTAGACTGCACAACATTTTATTTAGCCATGAGTGAGCTTAAAATTGTTTCCCTTAATGTTAAGGGATTCAATAATGTCATCAAAAGGCAAAAGATCCTCACTTTTCTGAAAAAAGAGAAAACACAAATAGCCTTACTATCTGAAACTCACCTAAATGATTTGGAACATCTCAAATTAAGGAGATCCTGGGTGGGCCAGGTATATTACTCCTCCTATAACACAAATAGCAGAGGTGTAGCCATATTGATCCACCGTAACCTCCCGTTTACCTTAGAGAAAACCATAAAGGATAACAATGGTCGTTATGTCCTCATCTCAGGCTATCTTTATGGGGAACAGATTCTCATTGGTTGCATATATGGCCCAAACACATACGACTCTGCTTTCTTCCCAAAACTTTTATCAGAGGTCTCATCAGTATCAACCCCGTATGTTGTTCTAGGGGGCGACTTTAATTGTGTGCCAGATCCTAGTCTGGACCAATCCCTATCTAAACCTAGCCCAGTCCCTCGGAAGAGCCTCAGACTAAAAGAGTTCTGTCATGACCTAGAACTGTTTGACACTTGGAGAGTGACTAATCCCAGGGAGAGAGATTATACCTTTTTCTCCAATCCCCATCAGACGTTTTCAAGAATTGATTTCTTTCTGTCATCCAGAGTGGTTTTGGATAGGGTAAGGGAGTACTCAATTGGCATATGCTCACTTTCGGACCACTCTCATGTAAGTTTGAGCATCTGTCGGCCTTACACCGACCCCTCCTCTCGTCACTGGAGGATGAACCCATCTTTACTGAGCAGTCCACCATTCATTGATTATATTACTGAACAGTGGAATATTTTTACTGCTGCTAATAAGACTCCAGATGTTAGCCCATCTCTGCTGTGGGAAACAGCTAAAGCCTATCTAAGGGGGAGTATTATATCATATAGCACAGCTTTGAAAAAGGCTGCTATGAAGGAACAACTTAACTTAGAAAATACAATACAGCAGCTGGAGGCACAATTTAAAGGTGCACCCTCTAAATTTTTATCTAAAAAATTGGAAGCAGCTCGCTCGGCCCTAAATCAACCTTTAACTAAAAAGGCTGAGTCAGCCATATTTTTTGCAAAACATAGGCTATATGAGTCAGGAAACAAACCTGGCCGTCTCCTAGCAAGATTAGCAAGAGGTAGAACGGAGTCAAACACAATACCGTCACTGCTGGATGACAATCAGGTTAGACACTACAAGACTAAAGACATAAATAAAATTCAATTTCAATTCAATTTTATTTATATAGCGTCTGTTACAATGATAATTGTCTCTAGGCGCTTTACAGAGACCCAGAGCATGACCCCCGAGCAAATATCATCAACAACAAAATAATGAGGCAATTTTATCAAAAGCTTTATTCTTCTGAATGTGAGTTTTCTGAGGGGAAGAGGAAGAAGTTTCTAGATAACGTGTCCCTCCCATCCCTGTCAGAGGAACAAAAAGAAAACTTAACTGCTCCGGTGACTGAGAGGGAGGTCCGTACAGCCATAGCATCCCTTAAAAGGGGAAAGGCACCAGGACCTGATGGGTTCTGTCCGGAGTTCTACAAGAAATTGCGTCATCTGATAGCCGAACCACTTACTGACATGTATCTGGACTCCTTTAGGACTGGTCATCTCCCCCCAACGCTTAATCTAGCAAACATCACACTCATCCTTAAAAAAGACAAGCCACCTGACATCTGCGGCTTGTTTAGACCCATTAGCCTCATTAATGTGGATAGTAAGTTGCTATCAAAATTGCTTGCAGCTAGACTGGAAAAGCTTTTGCCCTCTTTAATAAATACAGACCAAACTGGATTTATACAGAAAAGGTTCTCACTCACGAATGTGAGGAGATTATTGAACGTCATACAGTACTCCAGTCAAACAAATATTAGTGGACTCGCTGTATCTTTAGACGCTGAAAAGGCGTTCGATAGAGTGGAGTGGGAATACTTGTTTGACGTCCTTGGGAGGTTTGGGTTGGGAGGGGATTTTCTCAAATGGATTAAGGTACTTAACAACTCTCCACAGGCTTGTATTGTAACTAATAGCACACAATCATCACCTTTTCCACTACGTAGGGGGACGAGACAGGGTTGCCCCCTGTCTCCGTTGCTCTTTGCACTAGCTCTCGAGCCCTTAGCTGAGGCTATTAGACAACACAAAGACGTACATGGGGTGATGCTAGGAGGAACAACCCATAAAATTGCACTCTATGCGGATGACATCCTGTTGTTCCTGACAAAGCCTGATATATCAATACCAACTATTCTATCTATTATTCAGGAGTTTAGCTCATTCTCAGGCTACAAGATCAATTATGGTAAATCAGAGGCTATGCCATTGAGTAAATCGGCTGACCTAACTTCACTTGCCAACTGCCCCTTTAAATTGTCTCCTACGGGCTTCACTTACCTTGGGATTAAAGTCTCACCAGACCTTACTGAACTATGGAAGCTTAACTTTTCTCTCCCATAGCTACCAAAATAAAACAAGACTTGGATAGATGGCATGACCTCCCTATATCTCTTATGGGTCGCATTAGTTTAATTAAGATGAATGTATTCCCCAGGCTGTTATATCCCTTACAAATGCTACCCCTGTGGATCTCCAAAAAGGTCACTCTTGACATGGAGAGGGCATTCTCTAGATTCATTTGGCACGGCAAGAGGCCCAGACAGAAAATAAAAACATTACAGTTACCTTCAGACAGAGGAGGCCTCAGCCTGCCAAACATAACCTATTACAACTGGGCAGGTCACGCTCGCTTCTTATGGGAATGGCTACATGCTCATCTTGAATCCAAGCCCTGTCTAGACTCGTGGTCCTCTTCGCCATCCTCATTATGGAGCCTGGTCATGGCTGATAAGAAAAGGCTACATAGGGACATTAAGAATAATCCAATCATATACAATACAATTAAAGTGTGGCAGGAAATCTGTAAACATCTAGGCAGAGGAAGATACGCGTCATTCCTGACGCCTCTAACGAGGAATCAGGATTTCCGCCCAGGTCTCCATCCCTATATTTTTGACAGGTGGCACAGTAGTGGGGCATGTGTGATTGGAGACTTATTTGACAATATGACATTGATGACTTTCCAACAATTGCAGTCCAAGTTCAGCATTCCTAAAGAACATCATTTTGGCTTCCTTCGGGTTAGGCACTTTGTTGGTTCTAAGACCCTGCCCCTTTCTGATGTAGACAAGTACAGTGAGGTTGAGAGGTTCCTTATCTCCCGAAAAGGTCTTTCGCATTTTATTTCTTCCTTCTATGCACAGCTATACTCTCTCAGTACAGGCGATATCACAAGCATTGCACGGAAGTGGGAGAAAGATCTTGACACAGAATATATTGAAGATGACTGGCAGGAGGTCGTTAAAGTATTTAAATCCACCTTTACATGTAACAGACTGAGAGAGACGCAGTACAAAATATTGCACCGTCTACACCTAACTCCATATATACTAAATAAGATGGACTGTCAGATTTCACCTCTGTGTAATAAGTGTCACAGAGAGCTTGGAACATATTACCATTACTTCTGGCAATGTAAATTGATAAAAAGATTTTGGGGTACAATCTCGCAGGAACTAGGTGGTATCTTTAACACTAGAACCGCCAAGGGGGTCATTTTTACCCCCTAGCATTTTCAAACGTTTGTATTTCTGTTAAAATAAAACCCCTACATCTGTAAGTTCATGACTTTTCTTAAAATGGAATTATTAATCATTCAGTGAATTTTGGTGAGTGTGTGAAGAAAAGAAAAAATAATATGACCATTTATACCTAGAACCGCCGAGGGGGGTAATTTTTACCCCCTCACATAAACACTGTATACAGCTGCCCCCTTTTGCGCAACGCCCCTCCCGCTTCTCCCCGTTGCTTAGCAACGCTCAAACTTTGTGCCGTCATCGGACTTTGACAACTATTTTCATCACTAAATCTTTCAAACAAACAGCAAAATTTAAGAATTGAACCCAACAAAAATAACAGCTGGTTGTTGTACCAGAGATCTGAGTGAGGAGTCAGAAAGAGCAGAGATCACCGTAGATGTGAGTGAGGAGGAATCGGTGGAGAGAGAGACCGACGACTCGTCATTTTTACCAGGTAATTAGACATCAACTGAAGATGAGGAGCTGAATTTATGAAAAAGACCCCGGCTTCTATAAGTGAGTGGTCACCCGCCACATACATTCAGTCCTCAGACACAGTGGAGGCTCGCGGAAATACTCTGACAGGTAAATTCAGAAGTCAAGCGTTTTAGTTTCCTCTGGTTCTAATCATTTGGCATTTTAGCGAGGCTACGACTCTGACTGATCTAATCATAAATATTTAGATTGTTCAGAGCTCAACCTGTATGTCAGCTACATAAGGCAGCCAAAGACAGAACCGTTTGGAGACCCATAAAGCTGGGACCGTGGACCGGGAGAGCCCAGTCCACAAATGTCCAACTGCATACGCGCGCCGCAACATTGACGACCCTTTGAATGCGTTCATGTACTTGATGGACCAGGTGATACAGCACACCTGTGACTGTACGGTGGCGGAGCCGCGCCTGTGAAGAGGATGGCTGGGAATGGAGTCATGTGTGCGTGAGGGGGAGCACGCAGCGTTGATCCGTTTTTCCAAAATTATTAAAATATCTGTGATTGACATCTGATATCTGTTGTTTTATATTGTAAATAGTCTGTCATTAGATTGCTGTTGTTTTCATGTTTGTGTTAGCATACACCTCTTACAGTTTGTTGATGAACATACTGATGTATTTATTTGTGTGGCTGAGAGAGAGAGCGCGCGCAAATGGAAACTTGTTTTGACAAGTTTCCATTATTATTTCAGAAATATTTAGGAATTAGCCTCTTCACAACTTCTAGAAATGACATCTTAGTATTACTGACGCTGTTGTAGCAAGGGGGTCAAAATGACCCCCCTCGGCGGTTCTAGGAAGTTTGGAATGTTGGCGGTTCTAGTGTTAAAGTAAAGGTGAGGAAGGACCTTGGTCTTTTCATCCTGGCCTCCCCTCAAAGGAGGTGACTCTAACTCATTTGGAGTTCAAGTTATGTGATAAGTTACTATTACTGGCCAGAAAATGCATTTTAATTAACTGGATCAATGACAAACCACCTAGTGTCACCCTATGGTATAGGGAAATATTCTGGGTCCTTCCCCATGAAAGACTCAGTGTAGCTGTGAAGGGTAATGAAAGGTCCTTTAATGAAATGTGGGCTCCTCTGCTTAACTATCTACCTGTCGAGTTGTCTTAGTTAGTGTTGAGGGGCCAGTCTTCCTTACAATGGTCACGGCCAACTGAAGTAAATTCATAAGTGTCCTTGCTTGTTGTATGTCATTCACAAATTACCATGTTTTTGTTTTGTTTTTTTTATTTTTTTGTTTGATGTACAGTATTCTACTGTTTACTGTATAGGATGCTGATGTGACTGTATTATTAAGTGATGTGTGTATGCAGAGCAATATGGGTATGTGATGTGAGGGTATTTGGGGAGCAGCCGACTGGAAGATTTGTCTGTTCAGGCTGAATGGATGGCAATATTTTATTTTATTATTATATATATATTTTTTTTTTTTTGAAACTGAAATGATGGCAAATTATGTATATTGTGTTCTGTGTTGAAAAACAATAAAAATTTGTTCAAAAAAAAAAAAAAAACCATACCAGGTTTCCAGCGAAACTCATTTAAAATATGGGGAGGAAATTTTTATTTGGTTTATTCATCTTGTAATTTTCTTCATTTTATGTATCTTCAACAATATGTTTAAAAGTTATTTGTCATTCTTAACAGGACAAATATACATTATAATGTGTGACAAAGGCAAGCACGGGGGTCACCTGTGATTCACTGATCAAGGAGACACAGCAGGGCTCAGCTGTAAATCTGAATAAACATTCCTAAATTCAATCAACATCAAGTAAATAACTTCTTGATCAAGGAACTGTATAACGTCCCTAAATATAATCAGTCTGTTTTAAGACAAATGTCCCTTTGCCTTCACCAGTACCTGCTGTGATCCACTCTGTATGTAAAAACCTGTAGAAGAATCAACACCTTTTGTCTTGTATAAAAGAAAACCCTCATCTCTGTCTGACAGAGTCCTCATTCAGTATTCTGTGGAGTACTGACTGACAGCTCTCCTTATGTGCACATACGATTTTTGTATTTTTGTTTCTTTTCTCTTTAATAAATTCTATTCTGATTTTCTCATCGAGATCGGATCTTATTTTTTCCACAACAATTACACCACAAACGAGCCTGACATGGCAACACGCCTGTCACTGCTGTCACGCTAACAATTGCGTCATCAAACGTTAAAAACAAGCAGTAAGATGAAAGCTGCAGTTACCCAGAGCCGGAAGAGCGCCCTGACTCCCGGGGGGGATTGAAATATTGACAGGGGGGTTAAAAAAACATTTGCACCTGACTTATAATAAAGACCATTTTGCTGCAAGTTTTTCCTCATATCTTTAATATACTGTAGAGAGAAGCTGAAAGGAAAATGACAGTTTTACATGGGCTGTCCCTTCATTGCTAATGTAAACCCTGGTTGTTTATGGATTCTGAATTGGACACATAGTTTTCAACAGATGAAAATGGATAAAATACTTGCCGTTTGTGGTGGTGTAGTATATGGGCAGTGGTATAGTAGTGACTATATTTTGACAAATAATTTCTCGCAGCAACATTAAAAAAAGAATAAGAAAAAAGAACTATAAATGAACTATTTAGTTCACTGTTTGAAATGGTGAATTTAACTTGTTCATTTTATTTTCTGTGAACTATGAACTGAACTAGTTCGTGTAGAAACACTGGCGATTCCTGATTTGAATGCATCCAGCAGCTTCCAGAGCTGAATAACAGGCAAGAGATCAGATATGTCTTCCTGCTGCACATTTTTAAGTCTTCTTTTTATTTTAAGCCAAAACCTTGAAGCTTTGAAATGAGATGCATTTGAGTGTCTTCATTAAGATCTGGCAGTGCCCCGATGATGATGCTCCAAATTTCCTCAGGAGACATTTATCCATAACGAAAGGACAGAGCGGTAAACAACTATTAATGCCACACCACCAAAATTGTATTCAGGGCGAGGGATAATACCAGATAATACCCTGAAGCACTGGAAACACTGGTGCACAGATCAACTCTACAACCTCTCTGAGTTGTAAAACCAGTCACCATAATTTACTGTTTGATTTCATGCTGTGTGTATTTCAAGTCTATTTTTTTTTTTTTTTGCTGAATCACATAAGATTTATTGGTGACATCCATTAAGGTAATGGAATTTATCTATTTACATCTAAGATTTAACGCAGGGCTTGTTTCCACAAGAAGCTATGCAAACGTACAAACACAAGTCACGTAGTAAACGGCTGGTGCAACTGCTGCTGAGCAGGTGGCATCTATCCTGGTATCTTGTTGGTTCTTGTGGTAACTTTTACAGCGTAAAAAAAGAAAATGAAGACAAATATGAGATCTTTAGAACCCTTGTAGGAGGTGCTCAGAAACAGTAGGTTGAAGTTCAGGATCCAAAGACAGTGCTGACAAAGACTTTGGTAAGTCATCATGCTTCTTCAGTGTCTAAAACTAAATAAACTACTAACCCAAATCACAGCATTTTAACTTATAAATACTTAAAAGGCAAATATGTTTTAGTTTTGCTGATATTCAGTTCAACTAATTTTATTTGTATAGCATCTGTTACAATGTCAGTGGACCCCCGAGCAAATATCATTAACTAAAATTATAATATTAAATCCAAATCAAGGATAATGGCAAGTAAAAAAACTCCACTTTAAGAGGAAGAAACCTTGAGCATTTTGTCCATTTTGTCATAAATATATAATTACTAATTCAGGCGTGGCATGTAGCTCAGCTGGTTGCGGCCTCATCGCAGCAGATCCATGTTCAAGCTCTGACCGGTGATGATGATGCTTAGCTGTGTGTCAACCCGCTCTACACTACCTCAGACTTTATAAACCAATGCACAGTTGAAATAATTTTCTTTTGCTTCTAAGGACCCTATCCATAATTTAGGTGGAATTGGATTAATCAGTCTTGACAGGGCAAATAGCAATTTATTTTCATGTAGTGCTTAAATTACAATCAAAACTGCAACTGCAACAACGATGAAACTAGTTCGAGCTACAGCTGACACCATGACAGAGGAGACTTAGATGTTTAAGAAAGTAATAAAGAGAAACTGAGAGAGTGAGCGAGGGAGAGACCAAGCAAAAGGACATTTTAGAAAATAAAAGCAATTTAATCTTCACCAACTGTGGGAGACAGCCAATATGCTAAAATGCCATTATATTTGATTGGTTCATAACTTCGATAAAGATTGTGTTAATGTGTTTTTTTTTTTATCTTAATGTTCTGTAGATTAAGTATTCCAAGTTTTGTGAAAACCATATGAATAGGCTAAAAATATTTGATCCAGTGGATGGATTTGATTTGGGAAATTCCAAGGAATCTGAGGTAAAATGTAAATCTTCATTTTAGTAGAACCTCGAGCCATGCCAGAGTTATTTTAATTGACAAAGATCTTTCATTTAAGACAGAAAAAGATCCAGTCATAACAATAGTCGTCCCAAATACATTCTGTCAGCATTGCTGTCTGGACCTGAAATGAATCATTATTCCTGATTCACATGAATTTGTCTCAAATTACATTCCCTCTCACTTTGTTCCATAAAGTTTTCTTAATCAAAGACAGATCCTTCTATTTCTGTAGCTGAATTTTGCAAGTTGCAATTGTTTAATGATTTGAAGGAAAAGTGTTTCTAAACCAGCCCAAAGAGATTACTTAGAAAATCCGTCTGTTTTATTGTAGGCCTACTGCTATTTAATTGATTCTCAATTAAGATGAGAAGCATGTGTGAGACAAAGCGTTGTTCAAGTATTTGATTAAGAACTCAAAGTTAGTTTAGAGGAATCAAAATCTTTTGTGCATCTTCTTTTAGTTGCTGCACTAATGAGGTTATTCTCTTTCACATAAAAGTAAAAAAAGGCTTTATAAAAAACAAACAAAAAAAAAAACCAAAGCAAGTTATGAGTTTGTGCAAATGATGTCAAATTTGACACTCTGGATTTTTGACTGCTGCAGAAAAAGAATCTGTTTCATTTTCGCCTCGCTGCACAGTAATTAAGGCATGGTAACCTCAACCTTTCACTGTAAAAAGTGTTACTTTGGATCAAAGAAAAAAATTTAAATCAACTTGTCACATGTAATTTTTTTAGCAACGGACAAAACAGCAACGGACAAAACTCCAGACCCAACCTAATAAATAACATTACCGTAACATGCATCGAAAATGACAAGATATCAAATTATCATTCCTTCTGAGGTTTGCAAACCTGGATAGCTCTGCCAGCTAACGTTAGTTAATAATGTGACGATGTCGTACCAAACAGTCATGGCTAATATATGTCGTGTGATAAACAACGACGTGAAGTTCCTTTATGTAACAATGATGTTGAAAAATATATACATATTCAATGGTCCTGTTAAATTTCTTACCGATTTCTTTCTCTTTTCTTCCATGGTGTTTTCATGCGAGAAGGACGATGGCGGACAATTCAAATCTGAACTCGCCAACTTGGTCACGTCACTACGCACATGTCATCACGTGACATGCAACGTATGCACTTGAATGGAAAATTACGGTTTGATTCAAAGTCAGTCAATTACTTTGCACCAATGTGGCCTTGATTTACATGTAATGAAAGTGATACAATACATTCAACCAAAGAAAAGACAGAAACATAATTATATTGGATCAGTTCAAATAGAAATCCCTCCTTCCATGAATGGTAGCCCATGTTCACTTTTTTCAGTGTTGCTTCCAACAGTTTTACTCTCTTGACTGTCTGTTCACACAGATGATTGATCAGAAATCGTGACCCTGAAGCTCTTCGTTTGTCGTGGGTACATAGATTGAACAGAGTCTGCTCCCTATATTTCCCTCCAGCTAGACACATTGACTGAAGCCTGTAGGTGTTGTCATCTCTTCCAACAAATGTAAAGGAAAACATGACTCTTATTGTTCTCCAGACAGGATCAGGTTCAATCATCCAGACAAGCTGGTGTCATGTGAGAGAGCTAACCTTCCTTCCTTTTGAACAATGCCAATAACTCTTTTATACTCAGTCACCGAAAAAAGGGGTTAACATGTAGGTTACTCGAAGATGCACATATCAAGTGGAAAGAAAAGTGTACTTCCAGGTTCACCCAACTTTTACCACATTTGAGTTGGTGGACAGACACCCAGATATTCTGCAGGAGATTTTGGTAAAACTGAGGATTCATTATTCTATCCATGATGGCATCTGGTCCAGGTGCATGTACATCAGAACAAGCCCGAACCATGATGGTCTCTCCTTCATACTTCACCACTGGGATGATGTTTTAGTCTGTTGTGGAAAAATAGCCCTTCTACCTCAGTAAAAGCCTCATAAACAGAGACGTTTCCAACTCCAGTGATGTCTTTACGCCTTTAGTCATTCTTTCTGGTTTGTTCTTGACCTCATTGAGGATTCTACGTTGTGTCTTTGGAGCCTTCTTGGCTGGATGTCCACCTCTAGGAAGAGTATCCACAGAATTAAACTGCCTCCTTGTTCTAGACAGTTTGTCTAACTGTGGACTGATGGATGTCTAAATACTCTGAGATGACTTTTCATCTCTTTCCAGCCTCATGCAGATCAGCTACTCTGGATCACATGTCTTCAGAGATCCTTTTTGTGAGGCATGTTCACATCAGCAGATGCCTCTTATTAACAGCAAACTGAGAAATCTGTCAAAGAAACATGAAGCCACTTTTTTTCTTACTATACATTTACTATTCGTGCAACCATCAAATTAGTTTTAGCAGCAGTTTATAAAGAGCACATCTACAAGACCAGTCACTCATTTAGAGATGAGCAGCAACATCTCTGTCACAATGAGTAAGTTGGACAGCAGACAGAAAAACATCTCTGGAGGGCTCTCAGTGGAGTCTTGAAGCACTGAGCTGAGTCAACTTATATTTCTCCCAAGACAAAAGAGTGGACTTAAGTTGTCAGAAGTTGATGTAAAGTCATGGTGAAGTTCTGATGAGTGGGAGGAGGATCGTCCAGTCAGAGGCTTCAGATCTGAGGGGGTTAGGGTTAGGGTTAGAGGTTAGGGTTACGGTTAGTTAGATTAGATTAGATTATGTGATCTCTTGCAATCTCCACATCGCGGTTTTCACCATTTGCGGGGGGATCACAGCCCCCATTAAGTGTGAGGGTTTACTGTACAACATTGTTTTCATGCTCTGAAATCCAGACTGAATGAGACAATTAACTAACAGCTATAATAAAACAAGGCTTTTATCCATTTATTGGATAAAAGCCTTGCATAAGGCTTAACCACTCCCATGCATAATGTGTGCATAATATAGTGGTTGGCGCAGGTAAGATCGCGGGTTTCGGGAGGTGGAAGATTGCGTTCTTTGTGGCGGAACGCCCCTCTTGCTACCTGCTATCCCTTAATAGCAGCTTTAGGAGGTTTGGTGCAAGATCTGGCCCTAAGTCGCTGAAATAATAAAAGTGATATTTGGAACTGACGAACGGAAACGCCAAGTGTATCAGTGTTAAACTCAGCTTTGTCTCGCATCCCATGTAGGCTCTTGTTGCTTCCTGAGACTTGTTCTTGATGTGATGTGTTTCGCTTCAGCCTGGCGCGCTTCATTTGATTTTGTTTTCAATTTTTTTTTTTTTTGAATATTTTTGAAACCTCTGCAATGTCCTGAGACTGCGATTGCTGAGACCGCGAAATGTGAGGGATTACTGTACCTTATATCATGTTGGCTCTCAGTAATTGACCTGATATCTTTCATAGTACAGGATCACTGAACGTCATCTCTGTGAACACCAGTGTTCATTATATTCCACAGGAAGGTCTTCACGCTGAAGTCCTGAATGGAAAGCCGGAGACGACCAAAACAATTTCAATCCGCTCCTCAGAGTTTTTAGGCTTGCGTGGCAAACATCGCCAGTCAAGTGAGAGATGGCCTGAGACAGCAGGAGACAATCATTTTAGCAGACAGCCAGGACGATGAAATAACTGACTTATGTCATGGTGTTGCAATGGTTGCTGTCAGAAACCTGTATCAAGAGTTAACATTCCCCAGAGCTGAATGAGGTACATATACCCCGATAAGATACGCTGATCCAAAAGTGCTGTATGAGTCAGTCCAACTGACAGGTGTCCACATTTTAGTTAATTATGTCTGCATTGTCCTATAGCAGTTATAAATGTAGTTACTGCTAAAACTTGACATAAACGAAAAAAAAAAACTTCATGTTTTACCCAACACTTCACTGCTGTGAGAAGCATTAAAATTAGGTGTCATTTTATTCTCTATTTATTGTGGCAACATTGTAGGTCTTAAAGAAAAGAACACAAGACATAACCAATCTGACTCGGGATTAGCGGATGCTCGATGAACTCCGGCTACATCGGCAGTGATGTCAGATTTGACTGACTTTTGGCTCGAAGTGAAATAATACAGAGAATATCTCAGTGAAGCACAATGAAGCTGTTGATTTCTTTTAACTGTTATTGCAGGGTCAAAGTACTGGAAGCAAAGTTCCAGAAAAAGTATTTGCAGTGGCTGAACAACAACTAGAGCTGCAGCAAGTCAGAAAAAGAAAGAGGGTGAACTGCTGTTTTTTTTTTTTTCTCTTTAATTATTATGTTACATTTTTTTTAATGTTTTTGCAGTCGAAGAGAAGATACTGGCCTTCAGGAAGTCGTTGCAGACACTGAAGTGGTCGTAGAGGCAGTTCAGGGCCTGAGAGAAGATGCTCAAATGGACCAGTACCAACTCGAACCGGTGAGCTGCCTCAGCAGCTCTGCGGTCACTCTTTCTGGACAAGCAGAAACCAAATGTTTTGGTTTGGCTCTTCCTGAAATGGGTAAAGAATCTTTTTATTTTTGGATAACAACATGTCAGTTATTATTATTCTTGCTGGAGATTTTAATTGGGACTGGCTGTCTCTGGTGTCCGAGTATTTTAAAACAGTTTGTGATTGTTTTAATTTAACACAACTTATTAACAGTGCAACTTGTCCGAATATCAAACAGGCCTGAGAAATCTTCTACTCTGGACTTACTCTTGACAAATGTCCCTCATAAATACTCTGATGTTGGCATTTTTGCAAATGACATAAGTGACCACTGTGCCATTGCAACAGCTAGAAGAACAAAGCTCCCCAAATCAAGGCCTAGAATCATACTCAGAAGAGATTTTAAGCATTTCTGTGAGCAGGCCTTTCTCCATGACCTTTGGAACATAAACTGGAACAGAATTTTACTCATTAATGATGTAGTATTGCCTTGGACTTTTCATGAAACTTTCATTGAAATTGTTAACAAACATGCTCCTTTCCGTAAATTTAGAGTGAAAGGACAGGACAATCCTTGGTTCACTCCTCAGCTGTCCAGTCTACTAAGGGAAAGGGACGTTGCCTGGCCTAAACTCCAGCTAACTGGCTAATATTCAGACAACTCCGGAATCAATGTACCTCTCTGATTAAAAAGACCAAATCTGAGTTCTACCTTTCCAAAACTACAGGTAACCTAAATGACCCAAGAAAATTTTGGAAGATAATAGAATCTTCATATGGAACTTTGACTTCAAATGATCTACCAGGTTGTATTGTGAAGGACTCATCTACTATAACGGACAAAGCAGATATTTTAAATTGTTTTAATGAGAATTTTATTTCTTCATGCACTTTGTTTGAATCATTCCAATCTGGTTCAAGACAAAATAAGCAGGATGATAACTCACAGCCTATTTTGAGTTCTGTTACCCAGTCTTTTAAGTTTACGGCACTCGATACACAGGAGGTTCACAGAGCTCTCATACAACTGGATACTTGCAAATCTGCTGGTCCAGATATGCTTGGTCCATATTTTCTTAAAGTAGCTGCAGATTTTATAGCCCTTCCTTTAACTCATATTTTTAACCTTACATTCGTTCATAATGAGATTCCTGCTATCTGGAAGTCCGCCTTTGTTCTTCCCTTGCTGAAAGGAGGGGACCCCTCTGCTGTTAATAACTACAGGCCGTTATCTAAGCTGTGTGTTTTGGCTAAAGTTCTTGAAAAACTTGCAAGTGAACAACTTAAAGAGTTCTTAGATGAGAATTGTGTTTTATCTCAATACCAGTCTGGTTTCAGGAAGGGTCACAGTACAACAACTGCAGCAGTCAAGTTTGTTAATGATATAATTGGGTCACTTGACTGCAAAAAGTACTGTAGCAGACAGGCTTCTGAACTGTGGTCTATCTGAGCTGTTGGTTGGTTCTCCAACTACTTATCTGGGAGATCACAATCTGTGCAGGTTGCTGGATCCTCCTCCTCTGTTCTCCCTGTGCAGAGTGGTGTGCCTCAGGGCTCTGTTCTGGGACCTCTGCTATTCTCCTTGTATGTAAATTACCTTTGTGTAAATATTTCTAATGCTCATTTTCACTTTTATGCAGATGATATGATTATATATTGCACGTCACCCTCATTAGTACAAAGCTTGGAACATCTTCAGTCTGCCTTCGATATCATCCAGTCCCATCTGTCTCATTTGAAATTGGTGCTCAAAGCAGAAAAATCCAAGTTTATGTTGTTTACAAAAACCAGAAAACATACGGGTAATGTAAACATTACGAACCACTCAAGGTACTGAAATTGAAAGAGTCCAATTTTATAAATATTTAGGTTTTATTATTGAACAGAATTTGCCTTTTAATCTGCATATTGAAAATCTTGTTGCCAAATAAAAACTTAAACTTGGGTTCTTTTTCAGAAATAAATCATGTTTTTCTCATCAGGTACGTAAACACTTAATTTCAGCGACTTTCCTTCCATGGTTGGATTATGGTGATCTGCTCTACATGAACTCTCCTGATAATTTACTGAGGAAACTGGACTCTGCTTACCACTGTGCTCTCCGTTTCATTACTGGACTGGGCCATCTCACTAATCACTGTACCCTGTAGACCACATCTGGATGTCCATCTCTGTATACCACATCTGGATGTCCATCTCTGTGTACCACATCTGGATGTCCATCTCTGTATACTACATCTGGATGTCCATCTCTCTACACCACATCTGGATGTCCATCTCTGTATACCACATCTGGATGTCCATCTCTCTACACCACATCTGGATGTCCATCTCTGTACACCCGCAGGCTTTCACACTGGCTCACCTTTATGTACAGATCCATACTAGGACTGCTCCCGTCATATCTGTGCAGTTTTATGACCCAAATGCAAAGCCACTACGCTCTCCGTTCCCAAAGCACCTGACAAATGCAGGTTCCAAATGTTTGCACAGAGTTTGGAAAGAAAGCTTTTAACACTAGAACCGCCAACATTCCAAACTTCCTAGAACCGCCGAGGGGGGTCATTTTGACCCCCTTGTTACAACAGCGTCAGTGATGCTAAGATGTCATTTCTAGAAGTTGTGAAGTGGCTAATTCCTAAATATTTCTGAAATAATAATGGAAACTTGTCAAAATAAGTGTTTAAAATGTATATTTTTGCCGGCTTTTTTCTCCGTAGCCGAACGCTGCGCCCGCTCTCTCTCTCAGCCACACAAATAAATACATCGGTACGTTCATCAACAAACTGTAGGAGCTGTATGTTAACACAACCATGAAAATGACAGCAATCGAATGACAGACTATTTATAATACAAAACAACAGATTTCAGATGTTAACAGATATTTTATTAATTTTTGAAAAACGGATTAACGCTGTGTGCTCCTCCTCACGCACACATGACTCCATTCCCAGCCCTCCTCTCCACCGGCGCGGCTCTGCCACCGTACAGTCACAGGTATGCTGGATCACCTGGTCCATCAAGTACATGAACGCATTCATAGGGTCGTCAATGTTGCGGCGCGCGTATGCAGTTGGACCACCTCTCTACACCGAGACATTTTTGGACCAGACTCTCCCGGTCCGCAGTCCCAGCTTTATGGGTCTCCAAACGGTTCCGTCCTTGGCCGCCTCATATAGCTGACACACAGGTGGAGCTCTGAACAATGTAAATATAATTATAAAAATAATATTTATGATTAGATCAGTCAGAGTCGTATAGCCTCGCTAAAATACCAAATGATTAGAACCAGATGAAACTAAAACGCTTGACTTCCGAATTTACCTGTCAGAGTATTTCCGCGAGCCTCCACTGTGTCTGAGGACTTAATGTGTGTGGCGGTGACCCCGCACTTATAGAAGCCGTTTTTCATAAATTCGGCTCCTCATCTTCAGTTGATGTCGTATCACCTGGTAAAAATGACGAGTCGTCGGTCTCTCCCTCCACCGATTCCTCCTCACTCACATCTACAGTGATCTCTGATCTTTCTGACTCTCCCTCACTCAGATCCTGGTACAACAGCCAGCTGTTATTTTTGTTGGGTCCAATTCTTAAATTTTGCTGTTTGTTTGAAAGATTTAGTGATGAAAATAGTTGTCAAAGTCCGATGACAGCACAAAGTTTGAGCGTTGCTAAGCAACAGGGAGAAGCGGGAGGGGCGTTGCGCTAAAGGGGGCAGCTGTATACAGCGTTTATGTGAGGGGGTAAAAATTACCCCCCTCGGCGGTTCTAGGTATAAATGGTCATATTATTTTTTCTTTTCATCACACACTCACCAAAATTCACTGAATGATTAATAATTCCATTTTAGGAAAAGTCATGAACTTACAGATGTAGGGGTTTTATTTTAACAGAAATACAAATGTTTGAAAATGCTAGGGGGTAAAAATTACCCCCTTGGCGGTTCTAGTGTTAAATATGCTGCTCCATCCTCTTGGAATAATTTTCAAATGGACATAAAACTGACTGAACTCATTACTCTGGGTGAATTTAAGTCAGCTCTGCGGGACAGGGAAAAGAGTTCCCTCGATGGGTGTAATTGTTTGAATTGATTTATTCTTATGGTGCTGATTGTTTGTTGATTTATTTTGTCTGATGTCTTTTTAACCAACTGTTGCCATTCTTGGCCAGGTCTCTCTTGAAAAAGAGATTTTAATCTCAATGAGACTCTTACCTGGTTAAATAAAGGATATAAAAATAAATAAAAATTGTAAAACTCCATATCTTCAAATGCTATCGTATTTTTGAGTTGAGTTGCTTCTGGTCCAGCAAGTGAACCAGGGCCTGTTTCACTAGGCAGTTCATCTGATTATTAACCTCTGGACAAAACCTTTCCACTCAAAATTCACGTTTGTGATGAGACAACTTCTCTTGCGTATATAGTGTAAAGGAAAATCCCTTGCCTATATCAACTCTGAGCTGCTCCCACAAGCTTTTGTTGGCAACTGCTTTATAGTACTAAATATAAAGATGAATGTGATAGACCCAGATTTATTTCAAATTCAGATGTACACGGTGCAAATGTGATATATAATCTAATAATAACCAACACAGACGGCTACAGGAGATCCTTTGCTCCCTCAGCAATAACTTTACTTCACAACAACTACTGCAATGATTCATTTCACTTCCAGAAGTAATACAGAATTTTGGACCTGAATAATATAATTATTCTATGTGATATATCATAGAAATACAGCGTAAAAATACCAGTTATGTCCAATAACCTCATGTAGTCCTCATGTGCTATGTTGTTAATCTTGAAAGGACTTCCCTATAAACCTCCTCATAAATTGAAACGTTCTTTACTGCCACTGTGACTTCAGCAACAATTTTGGTGCTGAATCTATTAAAAGTAAGCACGTGTGTCACACCAGACGTTCCCAGCTTCTCCTGCAGTTTGTGGCCCATGTATTCTGCATGGTAAGGAACTGGGTTTAAACTGGGTTTTCTCTGAAAGACAAAATATGCTTTGGACAAGAGAAGTCAGTGCTGACACGAATGATTTAACAGACTTCATACATGCTTGGATTACCTACAGTCTAACGTACTTTTAAAGTCTAAGCATTTCATTAGGCCCCTATATAATCTCTGTAGCAGAGAACCTTCCTCCTCAACATTTTCCTGGTTGCACCTCCACTGACGGCAGTTGAAAATAAAAGATTATGAACTAGCTGGCTGACATTTTGGTTTTCCCCAGTAGGGAATCCTCCCAGGGCATGTTTATCCGTTGCATGTAAAGGGGTCATACATCTGCCTCATGAAGAAGAATATCGAAGAGCATCGGTGGTGCAACTGTTTTACCAAAGTGTACAAGACAAGGTAAATGTACCAAACAGAAACAAACCTTACAGCAGTGTGAGACAGTGGGAATCAAAGGTATTAGTTCCTTGTATTGTGTCTAACAGTTCACCACCTGAAATGGTTAGAAAATAACGAAGCAATGAGAAATAATATTTAATGTCCACCAGTCATCTGAAGGCTGACGATGATTTCTCTGTGTGATTTCTCCTCATTGAAACTGTTGGAACATTAATCAGACCGCCATCCTGATTAGAAAATTAGTCACCAGACCGATCCTTCAGTTAACAGACGCATGGGGATGAATATGGAGGCAGATGTAGAAGAGAAGTCAAAATTAATAAGTAGAAAAGATGAGGGGGATGAAAAACCACAATAATGAAAGATGACAAAGACTTATATCTGGAAATCTAGAATGAAAAAAATGAACAGGAAGTTGGATCAATCAGCTATCAGCATTGTACATGTGCAGCAAGGTTGAAGTGGAGCTCTGTAAATCTGATTCACAAGTTAATTGTTAAACATAAAACACCAGCAGTCTGTTTTTATTATTCAGCCTTTGTTCTTCAACAAACCTCTCTGTATCGATCTGGGCCTTGACTCTGTCTTCACGTTTGAAACTAATCTATGGATTTTCTGTTAGGACGTCATTTAATAGAAAACACATTCAACCAGTTTGAATTATGTGAAGTGAGTGGCTTAAACAAACTCCAAGGTGCATAGAGAACTATCAAAAACCTTGAAATCAGCCCAGAGGCCTCATGTACAAAGACTTGTGGGGATTTCATTCCAAGTCTTTGTGTGGAAATTTCCGTCCACACAGAAATATTCAGATATACTAAACTTTGCGTTGCCCGTTTCCTCCCCCAAACAGACTGATTTGAAGAGGATAATGAGAATAAACAGACGTGGACAACACCCTCATCCAAATTAGGAAAACAACAATAGCAAGTGGAAAAAAGAAGTTTCACCATGTGTGAACTGGAGATGCTCCTTTCTGAAGTTAAAGGCTGGAAAAATATGCACTTTGTCTTCTGGTATAAATATGAAAAAAATAAATAAATGAAGTAGGGGTGCATGATAACTATAGGGTCAATAACTATCAGACCGATAACAGGAAATTATGACGTCATCCCGATAGGTCCAATATCACGACGAATAGCCCCGATAACATATATTTCTGTCAACACGGCAGTGTCTCGCTCCCTTTGAGCCTTGAATGACCGGCAGTGAATGTTATGTTCAAGTAACGTCGGCATAATCAGAAAAACAATTTCTCAATAAGGAAAATCAAGAATACCCCCTCATGCCAGAAAACAACTCATTAACTGGTTTATAATTTTGGTAGTTGCAGACTTGAATTGATATTCGCAGTTTTCTCCCACATATTACACATAGAAAAAGAAAAAAATTGAAAAGGCTGAAATAACGACTAGCAAACAAGGAAACGTCGGAATTTACGTTACACCTTGAATGCAGCCTGCATTGTGCTGATCACAACAAACATGGCGTCGCGGCACTTCGTGAAAGTTTCAGAAGAAGATAGTTTGGTGGTTATTTGTGATGAATCCTCTGAGCGAATTCTACGAGGAGGGAAGCACAAGCTTTAATACGTAAAACCTGATCAGCCACCTACAACATAACAATCGCTTCCATGGAGTTTTGAAATCGCGCTAACGTGAGCTAACGGAAGCTAACGGAAGCTAATGCTAACGTGCGCAATCCAGCAGGAGTCTCTCCTCCCCTGCCTCTCCTCTCCTCTCCCTCATTCCTCTCATGTAAAGCTAATGAACTTTAAAAAGTGTTTTATTTTTTACTCATCTCTCACCAGGAGCCCCCCATCTCCACCCTACTAGCTTGAAGCCTCCACCCCCTCCATACTGTTAGTAGATATCTGAGCGGTGGGTTGATCCAGGACAGCTTGGACCAACATTAGTCAGGAGCATTTGTGCATCACAGATTATTTACAGGTTTATGGATGGAAGTTCTTCCTGTTAACATCCACAGATTCATGTTCAGATGGAGTCTTTATATCAATGTGTGTTCAGTCCATCAGTCAGGAAACCCAGTTATCAGCAGTTGGGAGGGAACGGCTGATGTTCAGCTTCTCCTCGTCTCTCTCTCCAAAGTCAGACCCAACTCAGCACAGAATTCAAGAGGACAGATGTTGGGGATATAAAACAGCTGGCAGCTGTCATCATCATGGACTAAAAAAATCACTGTGGTCCCTAAAAACCCATTCCCTTCTGATTCTGGTAAAGCTGCCAGTGTCATAGACTCTGGGTAGAAGCATTTTAGCAGGATTATATGATCTGAATAACTGAGAAACTGTTAGCATCAGGCTCATCTGTCCACATTAAATCAACTAGAAAAGCACTCGGAGAGCGCAGACCTCCGCCAAGCACAACTGTTCTGTCCTATATGTCAGTGGGTAAAGTTAATTCATTTCTTAAATAAGTGAAGGATAATTCATAGTTCTTAATGTCTTAAAATAGATACAAATGTTTAAAAAAAAAAAAGAAAATGCAGTAACACAAGTTGTTAGTGGTTTTTATGTATTTTATTTTGAAGGAGTTCTGTGAGATTCTTGCAATGCATTATTGGGAATAGATTCCCTGTTCTGAGTTGCTAACAATGTAATGGTGGACAGATATAAGCAGTCCTCACTCTTTTCTGTGTCCTTCCTGTGCTTCAGAAAGCAATGACTGTAAGTAAATAAGCTGTCCAGAAGCTAGAGTGACATATTTGTGTGACTTTTAAGTGTTTTATGTGTGCTGTTAGAAATCGTTTTGTAATTTGGTGCTACTGCTGTTAACTGCAGCTGAGATGTGAACCTAAGAAACCAGCTATGCTAATGGCTAATGCATTTATATGTTAATGATGCCACCCTGTGGCGTGAATTGGAACATTAGTGTGTAGCTTGTTTATCTTTTCAGTTTATTACAATGCAAGTGTTGAAGCCTAATGTTTGAGCTGTAAGTAGCAGTGTACTCAGCATAGTTTCATAAATTGTCTTTGCTTTTTTTTTTGTGCTTGTTATTGCAGTTTCACTCGTCCTTTTCATGGGTCATCATTTTTGTTAATCGGTGCTTGTAAATGTCAAGTTACACCTGCCACTGTTAATAAAGGGAGCAAGACGTTCCAATCCTGGCTCGTGGAAATCGAGTTTGGCTTGCCGTTTATCTACGTTAACACACTGGATGTATACAATAGAGATGCGCGGATGACGTATATTTTAACCCGCAACCGCTTCTTAAAATCTCTATCCGCCCGCTATCCATTTGCAGGAACGTTTTTTCACCAATTTTCAAAACTGAACCGACCCGCCATCCTTTTTAATAATATGTAAAATATTTTTTCTTATTATTATTATTTGAGTGCTTCAACCGCGACCCGCCCAAATTTAATTAAATAATTATTTTTTGACGAGTCATCCGCCCGATATGTGGATTATCCGCTCCGCCCGCGGGTGCGCGGTTCATCCGCGCATCTCTAGTATACCACACGTAGTGAGAATGGTACAACAACAATTCCCCCATATAACGATTTACAGATTGCGATAAAATCCGCCTTCTGGATCAGATCCGGATCAGCCTTTGAAATTTGATAGAGGTTCCCATTGTCAATCCCTGAGTCAAATTTCATGAGTTGTGGACAATAATTAACAGAGATATTGAGAAACAAAATTTCCAGACCTATTGACCGCAATGTTATCGAAAATTGTGATCCAGAATCCAGGATTTCTTCTGGATCACAGGGAAAATGAAATCAGTTCTTCCTTTTCACATTTCTGACAACTCCTGAAAATTTCATCATAATCCATCCATAACTTTTTGAGTTATCTTGAACACAGACTGACAGACAAACAGACAGATAAATGCTGGCAAAAACATAACCTTCATGGCGGAGGTAATAAGCTTCAGATTTGTTCATCTGTATTTTGAGAATCACAATCCAGAATCTGAGAACCAAAGTCCTGAATCAGAGAAATAAAACTCACAATCAAATTCTGTAAACGAGAGATCAATCATATTTCTTTTACACTTTTCTTTTCTCTCTTTCAGTTCTTAGGACCATCAGTGATGATCACGCTCTCGCTGACAGAATTTGATTTCTTGTTTCCAGATTCTGAGTTTTCCTTCTCTAATTCAGAGTTTCGGTTCTCAGATTTTAGATTCTGATTTACAACATACATGAAGCTGAACTGATGCCAGACTTTCACGTGTGGTGGGATACAAATACTTGAGAAAACGATTCCTAATGTTTCACTGCATCTCCTCCAAAACCTCAGAAACATCCGTGTTCTCACGGTCATATAACTCGTAGTACATCTGAACGTGAGCATGAATAATGACGTACAGAACTTTTTTGTTCGTATTTGAGGTTAGTACACGAGGCCCCTGGTCTATCCCTTTTTGGCATATCGCACGGGGATGACATCCGTTTAATCACGGATCATATAAGCGACTAGATCAAGTTCTGAGTACAGCAGCATCCCAGCCACGTCCATGTGCTGGTTCCCCCAATAACGAGCCAATCAGACGTCAATACGCTGATATTTCTGCTCAATAAAAAGACGAAAGATGCAGCTCTGGAGAGAAGGCTGAGTTAAAAACAGTCCAGCAAAATGTGAAGGTGGAGATTCCCAGTCGGTAGCTGGGGGACAAACTTCTGCAGAACAACATCAGAGACTTGGCGAGGACGAGGCGGATCATAGGCTTCAACACCAAAGACTGTCAGCGGGGTGGGACACCCTGCACAGAGCCAATGAGCTGAATCTGTTCAGCAAATTCAGCACTGGACCCCCACTGGGCCATCCCACACTGCACCAGTCCCAACTTCCTCTCAGCCATCAAATCTTCCCCCATAATTCCCCCTCACAACTTACAACCCCAGCTCCAAAAATGTTGGCGGGCTCTATGAAATATAAATAAACAGCATGAAATGATGTGAAACTCTCACAAAACCATATTTTATTCACTATCGAACACGTTGAAAGAGAGACATATTACCATTTCATAAAAAAAAAGATATAAGCTCATTTAAAGGTTCTGGGGAACACAATGGTCCTAAGAAGAAACACCTGGAGGAAAAGGTTGCAATTAATTAGATTAAAGGCCTATTATGCAAAGAGGAAGCTTTTTACAAACAAATGCTTCTCGGGGCCAAAGCTTATTTAAAAATGAACGAGACAAAGTGGAAAACTGCTCTGTGGTCAGATGAATTAAAATTTTAAACTCTTCTTGGAAACCACAGACGCTACATGTCTGAGCCTGCATGTCTGATGGTCTTGTGGGGGGGGGGGGGGGGGGGGGGGGGGGGGGGGGGGGGGGTGGGGGGGGGGGGGGGGGGGGGGGTGTCGGCGAGCAGCTGGCACAAACATCAGTACTGGAGGGTAGATACAGGATTTAGAGCCGATGTTCCCATCCAGATGTGTTTTACAGGGAAAACAAAGCAACTCTAAAGCACGCACTCCAGCTACTTCATCGGAAAAGGCTGGTTTGCTCTAATGCATCAACTTTTACCGTGCACACACAGAGTGCATGTGGAGAGTGCAATAAAGCAGGGATCTTACTATTGTCGTACTACGCAGAAAACCAGTGCTGCACCATATGTCAGCGTCAAGAGCAGCTCTCTGTGCTCATTAATCAGCCTTCATTTGCTCAATATCAAATGAAGATGTTGTTTTTTTCGCTCCAGATAATTAAATTTACTTGAGCTTTCATTCATTTTTAAAGAGTCAAATGTACTAGTATTTATCTCAATAAACCAGAATGCTGATTTCACACGCAGTGAAAGGGCTCTCGTCCCAACCGTCAAGCAAACATCTTGTTTAGTTTGTTTCCTTAATTCTCTCGCTGCTTGTTTCCCAGCCTCCCCACCCTCCACCAAGTTTATACGTGACAAGCCTTTTCCTGGAATAATGAAAGTTAAAGCGGGCCTCGCTCCCCGCCACTACACTCGTTTAACACCGTGTTATCTCCTCTGCGAGTGCGTGCGAAGGCTGACAACTTATGCGAAGATCGGTGTGCCCCTTCAGCTATTTTAAATGATAGCATGACTCGTAATCTGCACACGTGGCCTGAATATGAATTACAGACACGCATGTTATCTCAAACACTTTACATGGTGAATTATTTGTACGAACTTTGCATGAAAAGTGTGCTAATGCCTGAAGATTAGAGCAGCTTTTTGCTCAAGGATAATTTGTGTAGGAGCCATAAGTTTAAGATAAAGGATGGAACTTGGACCTTACAGGAAATACTTTTGAATTATCTTTCAGCAGCAGTTAAAATGATGACATTTTTGTTTAGGGATTAAGGCTTAAATTAGGGGTGCAAGATAACTTCCCGATACGTCTGATATCACGACGAATAGCCCCAATAACATATACAGTAACATATATTTCTGTCAACACAGCAGTGCCTCGCTCCCTCTGAGCCTTGAATGACCGGCAGTGAATGTTATGTTCAAGTAACGTCGGCATAATCAGAAAAACGATTACTCAGTAAGGAAAATCAAGAATACCCCTCATGCCAGAAAACAACTTGTTAACTCAGTCATAATTTTAGTAGTTGCTCACTTGAATTGATATTCACAGTATTTCCCCTCATGTTACACATGAAAAAGAAAAAAATAGAAAAGGCTGAAAGAACGATTATCAAACGAGCAAAAGGAGGAATTTACGTTGCAGCATGCAGCACAGCGCTGATCACAACAAACATGGCGGTGATTACATGGAACTTCGTTAAAGTTTCAGAAGAAGATAGTTTGGTGGTTATTTGTGACGAATCCTCCGAGTGAATTCTACGAGGAGGGAAGCACAAACTTTAATACGTAAAACCTGATCAGCCACCTACAACATAACAATCACTTCCATGGAGTTTTGAAATCGTGTTAAGGTGAGCTAACGGAAGCTAATGCTAATGTGCGCAAGCCAGCAGCAGTCTCTCCTCTCCCTCATTCCTCTCATCCAAAGCTTCCATGAGATTAAAAAAAAAACTACTGAACCTCATTTACTTTAATTAAAGGTATTAATTTAAATGGAACCACAAGCTGAAATCCTTTAAATGTAAATGTTAATCTTTTTCAGTTTGTAATTCTGATGCATGTATTTCCATCAGTTCCAGGAGCCTTTATTTTTATATCAGTCAGTAATGAACCTTATTTAAGTTAATGTGAGATATCAAATAAGTTTGTTTGATAGCTTTATGAAACTGTTTGAGAGGCTTGCCAATAATTTTTCTTTGGAAAAAATAAATATCTGTTCATTTAAAGAGTCAAAAATATTTTTGGTTTTGTTCATAGTATTGATGTAATGATCTTAGGTATATGCATGTGTTATCGGTTATCGGTATCGGTATCGGTATCAGCCTTTAGGAGCTGAAAGGTATAGCTTATCAGTATCAGTTTTAAAAAACAGGTATTGTGCATCCCTAGTTTAAATAATAATAAATTATACTTGTGAGGAAACTGGGTCATGATAAGCTGAGATTCCTCTCATATACAGTCAGTTGTCACGCTGAATGTAAAGATCTGAACGTAGAGACTCGCTGCAGACAGGCAGATGAGAAAACTAAAGTAACTAGGGACTTGGAACTTTAAAACAATGAGAAGTCTTGTTGAAGAAGACTAAAGGTGCAAATTACCGTGATGCAGACAAGTTATTTTTTTACCTTACAACTACGATGGAAACCGGCAAGACTGGGAGAGTGAGTCTGGAAGCTTCCAAGGAATCAGAAGGAAAATCATTGTTGTTCTAGTCGCTCTGAATTTAGAGATATGAGCCAAAACATAATTGTTCTTATTAGTACCACCTGGAGGCCTGCCAGGCTGATTATATCTGTCCGAGATCTTTTGGTGATCATGAATCTATATAGCAGGTTTTCTGGTACTTCGTTTTTGCTGTCCAGACACTTTTAAGCAGATAAAATTCAGTCGATATGACCCGAACTGGTCACAGGACCAGCAGACTAAGCAGAGTCCATCATCCAGCCACCACCTTACAGATTCAGGGCTTTCCCAGGCCAGTCAAAGAGTGAAATCTTTCCAGCATGTGCTGGGTCTGCCTCAAGGTCTTCTTCTGGTTGGACATGGCTGAAACACCTCTCCGGCGATCCGTCCAGAGAGGCGTCCTAACCAGGTGTAGAGGAGCAGCGACCGTTCCCCGAGTCTTTTCCAGATAATGCCATCTCTCACCCTGTGTCTAAGCCATAGGTGAGGGTAGGTAAAAAGATCAACCGTTAACAGAGAGTCTTGCATCTTGGCTTGACTCTCTTCACCACAACAGACCCTGCAGACACCACACCGATCCGCCTGTCAACCTCCCCTTCCATTCTTCCCAAAGTCGTGAACAGGACTTCAGGATACTTACAACTTATCATGGTGGGTTCCTGCAAGATCCCAGGAGCTATGTTGTCTGGGGGAATTGCACCTGGTGGGATCTCCCGAGGGAAATTGGTCTTCGTGGATGGGCCAGACTAAGGGCGGTTCGGTTTATTCTGACCCTCAGCTGCTGAAACTAGCTCTTGGGACATGGACAAAAATAAGGTAGAAGAAGAAGAATACTTTCAACAATATTGTTCCAGCAGCTTGAATAAAAAGGAACAAACACAAAAACAAGAAGCTGGAGGTATTGTCAAATACAAACTTGCCAATACCTGCGAGAAAATGAAAGCATCCAAAGTTACAGATTCAAACCAAATGGCTGGCAAACAGAGCAGAAACAAAACTGGGAGCAATGACAGGGACCTGGCAGGGAACAAAGAAAAACCCAGTCGTATTTACTCTGAGGGAAGTGACGAACAATGCAGGTGCGAGGCAATCAACCCAGGTGTGGAACAAGATTGGGAAATTAAACTGAATCAAATGCACAAGAGAAAAAGCTCGAACAAAACAAAATGATTATGAATTAACAATGTTGAAGATGGACTGAAATGAGATGATGCTTCGACAGCCAGACTTCAGAGACGTGCTTCTGAGGTTCTGTTTCAAAGAAACAGAGATAAACTTCATCCGTTAATAACATCGATGTTAGTTTGTTTGTCTCGTGAGTGTAAAGAGCGATTCCTGGTCACAGAGGAGGTCAGACAGATGTGGAGGAGTGAGGGAATGGATGGCCTTAAAGGTGAGCCGAAGGAGTTTTTAGATGATCCTGTGGCAGACAGGAGACCAGTGGTGCTGCTGCAGGACGGGGGTGATGTGATGAGGTGATGGGGTCCTTGTTCTGATCCGGGCAGCAGAGTTATGGACCAGTTGGAGCTTGCAGAGAGACTTCTGGGGGAGACCAAAGAGGAGTTGCAATGGTCCATGATGGAGGTGACTAGACTGTGGATGGAGATGGAGGCAGTGTGGACAGTAAGGGAGGGGTGGAGCTGTTCAGTTAGTCCACAGACTCCACAGACAGGGTTAGGATTAGGGGTTAGGGTTAGGGTTAGGAGGTTAGGGTTAGGAGGTTAGGGGTTAGGGTTAGGGTTAGGGGTAAGGGTTAGGGTTAGGGTTAGGGGTTAGGGGTTAGGGTTAGGGTTAGGGGGTTAGGGGTTGGGGTTAGGGCTTAGGAATTAGGGTTAGGGGTTCAGGTTAGGGGTTAGGGTTAGGGTTAGGGGTTAGTTTTAGGTTAGGGTTAGGGTTAGGGTTAGGGGTTAGGGATAGGCTTTGGGTTAGGGCAGTTTGATGGATCTGGTGGCATCTGTGGGAGGGAGTCCCCACCCCACAACCCACAAAACCCAAGACTTGCTGATGACATCCTAGTAGCAGACGCTCCAGGACTCCCTCATATGTTCTCTGTCCAGACCCTGACTGATCAGAGCACCAGGAGGACTTGATCATTATTTAGTAGGGAGTCATGATGTGATGCTTGATGGGTGTACAAAAGCCAAACACACACACCCACACACACACGCACACACACACACATACACAGTTAAATATCTTGGGTTCATGGTGTCCCCCAGGGATAAAAGGCTACTAACCTTTATGGGTATTGCTCCCATAATGACTTCAGACTCCAGTAACCTGATACTGATCAAGCAAGCTGCTCTTTAACCTACATTATGTGGCTGCTGTTACACCGTTGATGACTTTTATGGCTTTCTTTCTTTCCATGAAAAAACGTGATGGAGAAAAATGACACCCACCAGAGACGGGGGCAACTGTTAATGCACAGTGCTAAATATAACCGCCTGTCTCCGAGGCTCAGCACAGGCAGGACCTTCGTCTGCCTCCCTCGCTGCTTCTCAGTATTTACCTGAAAACATGTTCAAACTTTTTCTTGTGGATCCATCAGAGTTTAGTTTCAGCCATAAAAGCTGACAGATGCTGCAGAGATTCATAATGAGATGAGCTGTAATGGTAATGGAACTGACAGGAAGCTATAAATTTCTCATCTCAGCCCACTATTTAACAATTAGAGTGACTGTAATGGTGGCATAAAGTGCATCTGTAATTGGGATAATTGCTGGGGGCAGAAGTGTCTGGATCGAGGCTGTATTATCTGCAGCAGTTGGAATGAGTCAGCTGATGGGAAATGGGGATAATGCAGAGATAAAGTCTGAGTTTATTTCACTGCATGTCTCCGTGATGGATGTTACTGACACTCCACAACAGATGAACAAATAAAACCAATATCAGGTCATCAAGGTGGCAGATGGACTCCAAGCATTAGTCCAGGAAATGCCCCCCCCCTCCCGTGTCAAGGCGGTGGGTCCTGGGGCTGCACCCCACCACATAAATGAAGCATCTTCTGACACCGAGAGTGAGGAGACGAAGAGAGCAGCATGCCACGTGGCAGGACTGCAGTGATACACGTTCCTGGGGAGGTGTTCCTGGCATGGTGAGCTGGGAAAAAGCCACAAGGCAGAGCCAGGACACACTGATGAGAGATTAGAGACAGATGAGATTTCCTGGCTGGGCCGGGTCAGTGTGTTCCCGGTCCAGCCAGGAACACACTGATGTCTTCCCAGAGGAGGTGGCGGAGGTGGTAGGGGAGAGGGAGGTCTGGGCCTTTCTGCAAAACCACAAAACTGGAAAAGTCGGATGGATGGATGGATGGATGATGGATGGGTGGATAGATGATGGATGGATGGATGGATGATAGATTGATGGATGGATGGGGTGGATAGAAGGATGGGTGGATGGAGGATGGATGATGGATGGATGGATGGATGGATGATGGATGGATGATGGATGGGTGGATGGGTGGATGGATGATGGATGGATGGATGGGGGTGATGCTGATGGCTGCTGCTGGCTGGGGGATGGGCTGATGGATGCTGGCTCTTGCTGCTGGGTTGATGGATTCTGGCTGGCTTGATGGCTGTGGCTGATGGATGGATGGATGGCTGTGGATGGCTGCTGATGATGGCTGGCTGGATGGCTGCTGGCTGGCTGGCTGGCTGGCTGGCTGGCTTGGCTTTGGTGGCTGGCTTGCTTGGCTGGCTGGCTGCTGGGTGGATGGCTGCTGGTTGGCTGGCTGGCTGGCTGCTGGCTGCTTGGCTGGCTGGCTGCTGCTGGATGGCTGGCTTGGCTTTTATTTCTGGATGGCTTCTGCTGGCTCTGGATGCTGCTGCTGATGCTGATGCTGGCTGGCTGGCTGGCTGGCTGGCTGGCTGGCTGGCTGGCTTGGCTGGTGGCTGGCTGGCTGGCTGGCTGTGCTGATGGCTTGGCTGATGGCTGGCTGGCTGGCTGGCTGGCTGCTTGGCTGGATGGCTGGCTTTGGCTGTCTGATGCTTGCTGGCTGCTGGATGGCTGGCTGCTGGCTGATCTGCTGGCTGGGTGGCTGGCTGGCTTGGCTGGATGGCTTTTTTTCTTTCTTTCTGATTCTGGCTTCTTATGCTTTCTGGCTGCTTTCTGCTGATTTCTGGCTTTCTGGCTGATGGCTTTCTTTCTTGGCTTGGATGGATGGCTGCCTTCTTTCTTTCTTTCTTGGCTGCTGCTGATGGATTTCTGGCTTTCTGGCTTCTTCTGATTTGGATTTCTTTCCTGGCTTCTTGGATGGATGGATGGATGGATGGATGGATGGATGGATGATGGATGGATGGGATGGATGGATTGGATGGATGGATGGCTGGATGGATGGATGGATGGATGGATGGATGGATGGATGGATGGGATGGATGGGATGGATGGATGGATGGATGGATGGATGGGATGGATGGATTGATGGATGGCTGGATGGATGGATGGATGGTGGATGATGGATGGATGGATGGATGGGTGGATGGATGATGGATGGATGGGATGGATGGATGGATGGATGGATGGATGGATGGATGGATGGAGGATGGATGGATGGATGGATGACTTGGATGGATGGATTGGATGGATGGATGAATGGATGGATGGATGGATGGATTGATGGATGGATGGATGTGGATGGATGGATGGATGGATGGATGAATGATGGATGGATGATGATGGATGGATGGATGGATGGATGGATGATGGATGGATGGATGGATGGATGGATGGATGGATGGATGATGATGGCTGCTGGATGGATGGATGCCTGGCTGGATGGCTGGCTGGATGATGATGGGCTGGATGGATGGTGGATGGATGGATGGATGAATGATGGATGATAGATGGATGGGTGGATGGATGATGGATTGATGGATGGATGGATGGATGATGGATGGATGGATGATAATTGTTTAGCCACCGAGCTCTCGTTAGCCACCGAGCTCTCGTTAGCCACTGAGCTCTCGTTAGCCTCAAATGTTTTACAGTAAACCTGAGGAAAAGCTGAATCTGCCATTTCTGCTCCTGACAGCTCCATCACAGCCACTAATCAGAGACTTGGGTTTGCGAACCCTTAGGGTCACTCTGGGCCGTTATCGTGTTGCTGACTCGCTAAGCTTTCTTCCACCTGAGAGAAACTGCAACGTTAAGACATGTTGGAATGGGACTTTACTCTTGTCTTTTTACCTGCCTGAAAAAAAAACATCCCTAAGTTGGCTGCAGCCTGTTGGAAATGCAGCAGCACATCTTTCATGTAACTCCAGCAACAGAGAGCACATTATTTAGATTTTAAAACTTCAGTGTTTTATTCTAAGTGATGCTGAACTCCACCTCAGTATGTCTCCTAGGAGACTCTTGTAGTTGGTGGACATGTCAGCGCTTGTACAGAAGAACACAAGAGCAAAGTCAAAAAGTGAATATGCAACAAGGCTTTAAGAGACAAAAGAAAGGTCGGTTCAGGTGAAGCTCTTCCCGGTACGCCCAAGTTCAAGACAGCTGAGGAGAAAGCACAGCGCTGGTGGTGCTGAGAGCCTTCAAGCACTTTCAAAGGAAGAATGATTACTTGAAAAACCTTATCAGAGTTGACAAGAATAAAGTGAAGAAAAGGAGGGCTTCTTTGTCTGTATGTTCCTAACAAAGAGGGACATGATTACAACATCGTGGGCTCCACGTGGATTCCTGCTCAAACGAAAATTACTATTCAGTAGAACCAAAAGTGTCTTCAAAGCACCAGGATGGAAACTTTCTCTCAGTAACTTTAAATGATAAAGTTATAGATGAAGCTATGGTGGAAAAATCTCATCTCTGCAAATCCACAAATCTCCTCTCTGATTTTCTATTGTCCTCTGACATCATCACACCCCTCATCTCCACTTCCCTTCTATCTAGCATGGGGACTTCGTTTTTCCTGTGCGTGCAGCATCGTGGCATCTGTTGGCGTTTCTTGCTTCGGTGAGGAGAGGCCAGAGGTTACAAACCTGATCCCAGGGGCTGGCTGGCTGGAGGCGGAGTCTTCCTCTTGTGGCTGTCTTGATGGAGCGTCCATTTACTGGTGCACGAGCTACAGAAGGAGACCCGAACATTTTTGGTAAAGGTGCCGGGAACTTGGGAAGTGAAAGAACACTGATGTACCATCATTAGGGTTGGGAATCAAGAACCGGTTCCTGTAAAGAACCGGTTCCTGTAGAGAACCCGTTCCGTGTGTTTCAATTCCATGGAATCGTTTGGCAGTTTATCTAGCGATTCTCTTATCGATTCCAACCAGCACGAATCTCACCTAATTTAAGCGATTAAGTTACGTCGGTTTAGCACGTTAGCATTGCAGTTGTAAACAACAATGGCGCCCACCAGGTTCAAACGCTCCAAAGTTTGGCTTCACTTCACCAAAGAAAGATGGCAACAAGGCATCTAGCAGTCATTGTAAAGTGGAGATAACAGCGTCAGGAGGGAACCTGGTGGGAACCTGTTGGGCGCCATTGTTGTTTACAACTCCAATGCGCGTGCTAACCCGACGTAACTTAATCACGTAAGTGCTTTCTGGAATTGACTGTGCGTAACTTGCGTAAATTACGTGAGATTCGTGCTGGTTGGAATCGATAAGAGAATCGCTGGATAAACTGCCAAACTATTCCATGGAATTGAAACACACGGAACCGGTTCTCTACAGGAACCAGTTCTCTACGGGAACCGGTTCTCTATGGGAACCGGTTCTCTACGGGAACCGGTTCTCTACAGGAACCGGTTCTCTACAAGAACCGGTTCTTGATTCCCAACCCTCGTGGCTAGGGAGACTAGAGCAGCCCAGGTGGTTTTAGAGGAAACATTTAAATGTCCTTGAACAGCCTAGTTAGAGCCTAGACCTCAATCTCATAAAGAATCAGTGATATAATTTAAAGATTGCTGCACACCAGGGAAAACCCATTCAGCTGGAACGAGCTGGAGCACTTTTGTTCTTCAGAAATGATAAAAAGTGTAAAAAGTGGATATATGTGCCAGATTTATAGAGATGTAACCTCAGACTTTTGGCTGTATTTTTTATCTGTCATATGCCTGGGTGGTTTACCAATTAAAAGCATTTTGCACCTGCAAAGTGGTAGACATGTGATATATAAAGAAGCCAAGAATCCATTTAGGTTTCAGCTTGTAAAGCAACAAAAGGCCAAAGTCAATGAATATATCATGAAGCACCGCGTTGGCTGGATGCACCTGATTTAAGAGTCCGGTAACACGTTTCCCAATAACCTGCACAGCAATCACACGGCAAAGCTCAGGAACTCACATTTCAATGCTTCTGGTTAACCTCGCTGTCGGACATGGACACAAAGATACAAAAAAAAAAAACTAATTGGGCTCCAGCCAGAATGGAAATGAAACTGTTCACATCCACAGCTGATATTTCAATCACAGAACCCTGAACACATCAGATGTTGACATTTTACAGCTGAGTGATGAGCAACAAGGGTGATGGGGTAACATTAATTCAGTTTAGCTCAGTTACTGTGATTATCTAAGTACTGGATTCATTTAAATAATGCATTTAATTTTGGTAATTTTATCCAGACTTGGATGTCACATATTGTGTTGTGTGCAGCTGTTTTTGGTTACATCTGCACTGCAACTAAATATGTAACTAATATATTTTTTTTAAAGACACAATTTTAATTATCCTAAGCTACACATTTTGTTTGAAATGTTGTATTTATAATCCATTGCATGTTTCCGATGTAGCTCATATGTGACAGATCATCCCAAAAATCACCGAGCAGAAAGTCAGGAAGTGATGTGGAGTACTGAGGTGGATGTGACCACAGCGTCAGCAGACACACGGAAGAAAACGGAGGCTCCACGGACCGAACAGCTGTGGAGCTGCCGCCGTCTGCAGAAATAAGAACCGAACATTCTTTCAAACCCTCACAGGATTAATTATTTCAAAGACAGCCATCATTCAAAGCTGCCTTTGGCTCATCAGCAGAACAGCAGCTGTGAGCTCCCACCAACCCTTTTTACTTCTCTGAATGCCTGTTCTTCCTCTGACCACAGGGTGGCAGCATAAGTCTGAGGACAGGAGAGGTGACGGGGAGCAGGAGGACAATTAGAGCAGTGGAAACTGATGCAAACATCCTTAAAGCCTTTGCTGCAACAATGCAGATTAAAGCAGTGGAACGGAAAGAGGAAACAAGAAACTGACGACGCAAATGCAGATAAAACAAGAAAACAAGATGCTTTGTCAGGAGCCGTATTTGTATGCTGCTTAGATGTCCTGCAAATTAGATGAGACAGAAGTGTGAAGCGTGCGTGTTTGCGTGTGCAGGAGAGGAAATAGAGACCCGGACAACACAGCCGGTGCTTTTATTGTCGGTTTAATGTCCCTGACCGCGCAAAAACAAAAGAGCGCGTTGACAGTCTGAATACTGACGGAGAGAAAGCAAACACAACTGCAGGATATCCCTGATTCCACTTGAAGTACTGCTGTCTTCTTCTCCTGTCGCCATGTAATCCCAGCAGTCGGCTGAGAGCTCCATCATCTCAAACCTAAAGGGAGGCATGAAGCTGGTCCTGATGAACCTCGGACGTCTCCGGCTTCAGTCGGCCCTCCGCAGGGAGACGACGCCAACGAGAGCTGCGTTTAATCACATGTACTCGAGCGCTGTCATCTCTTTATGTGCAACCTTTTCACCGCTCCCTGCTTTGTTCTAAATAACGCTCTGGCAGTGAGGGTTCATGTGTCATCTGTCGCATGTCAGTGGCAGATAAAGCTGTCTAATCCTCTGTAGACGTCCGTCTGCAGCATCTACAGGCCGCCATAAATCCAGATATAAAAGCTTGTTTTTGAAGCAAGACGTAGAATCAGTATCCAACCTGCTGAACAGGATGAACTCATGACAACACAAAGTCACTACAGCTGCTGTGACAGCAGCGACGAACGAACCGCTTGACCTCCCGGCCTGGAGCATTCAGATGTATGTTAACACAATGACAAGAGGGAAAGACATCAGCACTGGTCTGAGAGAGGCAATTGTTGTGGCGTTCGGTCTGGAAAGGAGTTGGAAAACAGTTTCCAAACGACTTGGAGTTCAGTCTCTCCCACTATGGATAAGGATGGGAATTGATAAGATTTTTCTCATTCTAATTCCATTATCGATACTGTTTAATGATTCGATTCTCTTATCGATTCTAATTTGGGCAAAAAGGAGAACAGTTTTATTAGCATCAAATTTTTTTTATAACTTAGAAGTCACGAGCTTACAAACTCAACGGCAAGGTCAAAAGAGGCCCAAAGATAACATGTTAACTGTTGTAATATGTAACTGTGCAAATACACAAGAATGTATAACATTTTACTAACAGATTTTTCCTAATAGAAATAAAAAAAAAAAAAATCTCCCTTTTAAAAGGATATATGAGCTCACTAAGCACTCAAAAATAATAATAAAGAAAGATAAATACTATCAAATACAACAGAACAGTGCATAGTACAAATCTGCAAATACTATGAAGAATTAACAATTCTTTAGCCGTAAAATAATCATGTCTTCCAGCCTCTGAACCAGCCAGACTCTCTCTCTCGTCACGGTCATCTTCTAAATGCAATGAAGGCATTCGTTTAATAGCATAGCGTTAATGTTATAGCGTGTTTTACAGAAGCACATAGGCAGCGGGATAGCTACTTACCAGAGTTACCAGAGGTGATCTTAGCTTGGCTACTGCCGCTGGGTTGAGATCCATCAGTCCGAAGCGTCAAAAACACGACACTCGTTATCACATGTTGTGTGTTCAAATGTTTCTGCATGTTAGCCGTGTTCCCTCCCGACGCTGTTATCTCCACTTTACAATGACTGCTAGTTGCCTTGTTGCCATCTTTCTTTGGTGAAGTGAAGCCAAACTTTGGAGCGTTTGAACCTGGTGGGCGCCATTGTTGTTTACAACTGCAATGCGTGTGCTAAACCGACGTAACTTAATCACGTAAGTGCTTTCTGGAATTGACTGTGCGTAACTTGCGTAAATTATATGAGTTTTGTGCTGGTTGGAATCGATAAGAGAATCTCTGGATAAACTGCCAAAGAATTCCATGGAATTGAAACACACGGAACCCGTTCTCTACAAGAACTGGTTCTCGATTCCCAACCCTAACTATCGATGTTCAACAGGACGTTCCCTGGAGGGGACGTCCCAGCAGATTTACTCCAGGGTCTCCAGGTACAAAAAAAACAACAACAAAAAAAAAACAAAGAGCACCATCTGAGAGCCTTCAGGCCTCACCGAGCACATTGAATGGTAAAGTCCATGACAGCACAATCAGAAGACTGAAAAAGTACGGTTCGCCTGCCTAAAAAGTATTTAAGAAGGAGGCTACCAAACCACATGACTTCAGGAAAAATGTCATATGGACAGATGCAGCATTCCAGCAGAAACCCCTCATAGCCACCGTCGGGTGCAGAGGTGGAGGGACGAGCAGAACCAAGAGAAGGATATTTAAACCTGGTTTTGGTCAGGCCCTCAGGCTGCTGATATTATGTCCCATAAAACAGAAAAAAATATGCAAATTTCTCTATTCTTTTGCGTGTCAAGCTTGTAAATGAATCACCTACAGTTAAACCAGTCTTTACTGAATTGTGAATAGTTTTTTAACCCCCTCATCTGCGTACTTGTCACTGGCATGTTGAGGGTGTTTCTTTGATGCCTTACTGCTACTTTAGTTATCCAACAATCATTTATTCATTTGGTGGGATTGACCGTAGACATTAAACTCATAAATGATTCTGAATGTGATTGGGCTATTTTTGCAGCAAAAGCACATGGACATCTTGCAGTCTCTGAGTGGACGGTGAACTCCCCTGGACACCAGGATGTTCTAGAGACACATCTGTCTGACGGATAAAGCTTCCCAACACAGCAGCAGATCTACACCCGAATGGATGAAACAGAAAACAACAAAAGGTTTTTGAATGACCCAGTCAGAGTGCAGACTTCAGTCTGACTGAGATGCTGAGGTGGGACCTACAGACCTCCAGACATTTACTCTGCATCAGTGAATGTCCTGCTGTCAAGAAGAATGAGGCCACGACTTTGAAAGTTATT